>JAOYSI010008029.1:0-11768 GCA_025775065.1 Hiodon alosoides | reverse complement strand
AGAGGGAGGCATAACTAGATAACTAGAGGTTCTTTACTCAGAATTCATCATGTAATCTTCCGGACCTTAAATCAGTATCCTAAAGGAAAACTGGATCCTTTTAGCAACACTTAAATTGATGAGTCCCAGACAAAGAATCATTAAGTATATACATTTAGCAATGTTTGCCATTTCTGATTTAATAACATGGCACTTGCCCTTCTGTTGCTTGTGGCACTGTGTCTTAGTATTGAATCATTGAATGTCAGCCTCCTGTTAAATCATTTGAAGTACAGGGAGGTTACTCAAGGCAGTTCAACTATATACTATTGTAGTTCCACTGTGCCTCATAAAAAAAGACAAAGAGATTCACACAATCTGTTGAACAATAAAGCTAAAGAATAACATGCACATTCACGGTCACCTGCGTGCAAGCAGTCGGTGGAGGAATGTGGTTGTCCCTCGGGCCAGCCTCAGAATGGCTGACCACCCCATTGGTCTTTCAGATGGACTGACAGAACTAATGTCCAGAAGATTGCCCCATGCCTACCTTATAAAAGCCCTCTCTGTTTCTCCCCGACGTTACTCTTTCTGTCCCACTAGCAACTTTAACTTACTGCTACAACACTGTGGTAAGTCTGAATTGTTTTGTACCTTCTGTTCAGTGTTCAGTGTTATTACCATAACTAATTAGGTTATAGTTCAATAATAGTATATTAGTAAACACCTCATTGGTCATTTATGTGTAAAAATTTGCTTATTACTTAAAGATTTTATTTGAGTATATGTATTCGAAAAATGAAATCATAAAAAAACTAATTTATTTTCTTTATTAATCTTTAAGATTGATAAAGGTCAATAAATATCTACAATTTTTAACTTTTTACTTCCAAGTTGGCCACATCCTGTAGTTTAAAGTTGAAAAGGTGACTAAGATCAAACCAAGGAACTGGCAATGAAATCTAAACAAGCTACATCTTTGCACTATTTGTTCATTCCATGGTCTAAAGAATGAGTCTTTTAAAATATTTAGCCAGATCAGATAAAACGTAGTTCAGTACCACACCCTATTCTCTTGCAGTGCATAAGCTATTAGTAGTATTCAACACAAGCACACAGATGTATTTACTATAATTTACAACAATTGAGTTGATATATTGTAGTGTAAGCTACATGGGGTATTAAATATGAAAGTGATTGTAAGTGTAGCATCAAACACTTTACTCCTGAAACCACAAACATACACTGTTTTTCAATGTTGTTGCCTGCTACCTTGCCACATTTTACAAAACTTCTATTACATCTCAGAACAATGAAATTTTGGCACGTTTGTTCTGTACAAACTAGATTCTCTTCTAGTTTAGTACAGTCAAGAGTCTTAATATATAATTTGTGACATTTTATGCTGTTTCTTTTTATTAACTATATGCTACCATAAAAAAACAGAAGGCAAATTCCATGCAGAAAAGTTCTGAATCATACTATTTTGTAACATTCTAATCTCTCTGTCATTTTATTTCAAGTTAAAGGTCACACTTTAAAAATGTCTGATTTGGAGAATTCCTTGGCCACTATTGTCGCAGTATTCCACAAATACTCTGTGAAAGACGGGGATAAGCACAAACTCAAGAAAAGTGAACTGAAAGATCTGATCAATAATGAACTATCAAGCTTTTTAAAGGTGAGACATGAAGCACAAACGTAATTATGCTCAATAATTATCATTTCGAACAGATGACATTTCAAAGTGAAACTATTCACAAACGCTTCTTCTCACCATCCTGCAGGAAATCAAAGACCAGGCCACTATGGATAGTTTGATGGAGAGCCTGGACACAGATGGTGATTCCGAATGTGACTTCCAGGAGTTTATGACTTTCATCACTATGGTTACCATCTGCTGCCATGAGTTCTTTGAACAGCAAGAAGACGAATAGGCCAAAAAGCTCTCAGAGGAAAGCACTCTTTAGAGTAACAATAAATAAGCAAGCAAACCCATTTCTTTAACATATACTTGTTTACGCATACTGGTTATTTTTGTTCACCGTGTCTCGATATTTCTTGTTGTCACTTTTGCTTAGAACAGGTTAGGTCAACCTTCCGAAAGTCTGTTTACTCAGAACGCAATACTTTTTGTGGTGAGTCTGATTTTCACTTCTTGTATCCACTGAACCCTAACCCAGATAAAATTGATCATAACCAGATAGAAGGTACAGCGTGTCCTTGTGAATATGTTTCTTTACTATGCATCCTTAGTGTCTGGGATGGGAGAATTAAATCATCACACACACAAACATATATGTTTATATATATATATTTATATATACACACACACACATAGGGCACAACACTTATCGATATTTCGCAACATGATAAAAATTCAGTTTTAATCTAATTTAAACTTGAGATTTTAAGATGGAGATTAAAACAATCTCTAACTGCGCCGAGGTTCAGCTGACGCTAATCAGATACCCTAGTATTTAATTTTTAATTTTTTTTTTTTTAAAGTTTCGAACGAAGCACGATGTGTGAAAGTTAAATGAATAGAATTTATTACGCATTGTCTTCCGGTATAAAATTTTTAATTTTTTTTAAATTACTATAATAACAACCAAAGGTGATACTAAGACAATTTAAAAAAAAAATTGGGGGGGGGGAAATCATTTGAGCAGAGGCTGTTCTAAGCAACAAGGGAAACTCCTAAACACCCTTCATCAACAACAATTGCGGGACGACAATGTTTGGAAATGATATTTAGATATTACAACTTGTCTAACCATTTTGCAAGGAAAGTGATATGCCACATAGGTAAGATAAAGATTGCTTCAGTCTTGTAGCTTGCTTACAAGAAAGGTTCTGTGATGCTGTGATGACACAGGGTCGGGTACAAATTATTTGTCATTTTTGACTGCTTTGAAAGACTGCTGCTACATACTACGATGAGTGTGAATAAAATCTCAGTTTCCAATATGACTTTCACCTTGTGTTTGCGTCAAAGGTATGAACAGAATGTACAAACACAAAACACCAATTTGCAACGAGACAGGTTTTTAAAAGACGCTCTTTACATCTTTACATCTGTGAGGAAGACAAAATGTACTATTTAGATGAAAACCAATTCAGCATTTCTTTTGAATGTTTACAGTTTTAAATAACTGTGATTTTCCAAAACAAGGGTGAAAACATACGGGCAAAAGAGCTAAAAAAAAATTAGAACCAAAATTTAACCTTATGTAAACCTGATATTTTTCACCACAAAATCTAAAATAAAAATTTCAATATACGAAAGTTTATTGCGGCCATGAAAAAAAACTTCACCTGCAGATTAAGCTGCCAAAAATAAAAACAAATTAGTCAAATCATCTTCCGTTTTGTGTGATGCAGCTCTAGCCATCAGGACATAACTGTGAATTCTGCATTATAGGCTAAATAGGCTGATAAAAATATCATTATTTTACAATTCATTGGGCTTTATCAGTACTTAGCTTTTCAAAACATAACAAAGTACGGTATTCACAGTTAACTTGACAATATGTGATCCTACTAAGACCTTGGACTTGGATCTGGGGATCCTGGATTTAGATTTAAATTTTAACTTTATTTGCTACAATATACCCTTAGCATTTATTTTATGTTTAATCACATGCGTTTAGGCGTTAACTCTGACAGCCCTAGAATTAATAAATCATTACATATTATTTTTCATTAATTATTAGATAGCAAATATGATCCCAATGATCATGATCTCTAACATTTTGCAAGGTAAACATGTTAACTGCGGCTAGTTTTTCCTTTTCCGATATCTTATGCATGGCTTATCATGGTTGCATCAAACCATATAAGCCCTAGGATTGTGTATAATGAGCTTTACAACTAACATAATTATGTTTATAGTATAAGCCCATTTGTTTATTAAAAAGTGTAGGTGTAAGAAAGCAGCTCTCATTTCATAATTATTATTATTATATCGGAATGTTCTTAGAATAGTGGTTAAAGCTGACTTTAATCAATATTGTAGTGTTTGTGGTAAGTGCTGAAGAATTTTGTTTCTTTTCTGTGAGTGCAATGAGAATGAAAGCCGGACCACACTCTGGACCGTGTCTGTTAGTGACTTTTATTTTCAACTCCGGAGCACACACAGTCCTTATGGGTGGAGGCCACGTCAAAACAATAAACCCCTCTCTCTCAAGAGCTAACGCCTCTCTTTCTTTTCTTTCTCCCTCTCTAATATTTTCTATGCACTTATTCTCTTTTTAATTGCACACGTTCTTCTCACTAGGCTGTCTCCTACTCTCTATGCTCACATCAAGGCCCCCCCCTCCTTTTATCTCCTCCCCGACGTGGTCACCCGCCCTTACAACGTTCTCTTCGCCTTTCCCAATCCCAGAACGTAGTAACCCCTCCCACTAACTCTAACTCCCCAGGTCACTACACTGCCCCCCCCTTCAGCTCCTCGCCCTCGAGGAAAGACAAAGTCCCAGAAGCGACCGGGGGCCCGACGTGGTCTCCTGGGCCTTGGGGTCTGGGTGCCCAGAGCTGGTGGTGACTGGGCCGGGGGACTCGGCGCCACATCCAGGCGATCCTGGTGCCTCCGGGTGTAGGGTTAGGGTTAGGGTTAGGGTTAGGGTTAGGGTTAGTCCTGCGGGTCCTCGTCCTGCTGGGACCTCCAGTCTTCGGTGCCCACTGTGGCCAGGGACCGGCAGACCACACCCTCCGCGGCTCGCAGCTCTGTCTCCCTTTCTTCACGGTGATCACAGTGCGCACAGCCACCAGGAGCACAGGGACGCCGGGACAGGGCGTCGCCGTTGTGGTGCCTCTCCCCAGCGTGGTGCTGGATGGAGTAGTTGTAGGCTTGCAGCTGCTCAATCCAACGGGCCACCTGTCCTTCCAGCTCCCAGAACGACATCAACCACAGCAGGGCAGAGTGGTCGTTGCGGATGGTAAAGGAGAGCCCGCAGAGGTGATGTCTGAAATGACGCACTAACTCCACCACAGCAAGGAGCTCCCTCCTGGTCATACAGTAGTTGCACTCCTGTTTGCAGAAGGTGCGGTTGAAATAAGCCATGACTCGCTCTCCCTCCGTCATCGGTTGAGACAGCACGGCTCCTATCTCCTGGTCGCTGGCGTCCGTCTCCAGGATAAAGGACAGCTGGGGGTCAGGTGTTGCCAGGACCTGCACCCGACAAAGCGTGGCATTCAGCGTGTCGCATGCTTCTTGCTGCTCCCACTTCCGGAGGAATGGCTCTGTCTTGCGCAGGATGCAATGCAACAGCATGGCTATGGTGGCAAAGCCCTGCACGAACCTGCGGTAGTAGGAGGCCAGGCCCAGGAACCCACAGAGCTGACGAATGTTGGCCGGGGTCGGCCAGTCTCGCACGGCCGCGATCTTGTCCATCTCTGTGGTAATTCCCCCCGCACTCACCCGGTGGCCCAGAAAGGACACCTCTCGATGCAGCAGGTGACACTTCTCGGGGTGGAGCTTCAGCCCGGCCACTTTTACCCTCTCCAGGACCGTTCGCAGGCCGTCGATCGCATCACCGAAGCCCTTCCCATGGACCAGCAGGTCATCCAGATATACGAGGCAATGGCTAGGGGGCACCCCTGACAGGACCTTCTCTATGAGTCTCCACCCCGTGGAGAAGATCGCCTTGGGTCTCGCCTCAGGTGCGAGGGTGACCTGCCAATAGCCGCTGCACAGGTCCAGTGACGAGAACAAGCTAGAGCCCCTGACCAAATCTAAGTTCATGGGCTGTCAGAGGGTTCTACGACTTTTTACCAGCACCTGATTAGCAGCCTCCTGGCAGGCATGGGGCAGGTGTCAGTGGCGCTGTTTAATTTGGCTAACATCTCCCGTATCAATGGAGTGCTGGACCAGGTGCGTCCTTCCGACATCCTCTGGTGGTATGGCGAATGTGTGGCGGAATTTGTGCAGCAGCGCCCACAGCTGGCGACTCTGGGCTGGAGAGAGTCCCTCCTGGTTCTGATCCCAGGCGGTTTGGACCACATATGTGGCGGGGTCATTCGGGGGCCCGGGGTCGCCCGAAGTCTTGTGCAGGAGTCTGTGGCGACGGGCACTAGCGCCAGGGGTGGGGTGCGTCTGGGTTGGTGTGACCGCCAGCTGAGCAGCACAGCCCACTGAGCAAGGAGGCACCAACGGCAGTGGAGGGGTGACTCACAGCTGCAATGTGCCGGCCTGCAAGTCCAGTTGCCCCCCCGACAAACTTCAGGAAGTCCAGTCCCAGGATGCACTGGTCCTGAATGTCCACCACCCATACCGGGTGGTGCACGGTCCTCCCCACCATCTCGATCGCGAACTGCCCTCTGCCCAGCATGGATATCACGCCTCCAGTCACGGTGCTGAGGTGAATGGTTGTGGGTTCATTCGGGAGCATTCTGGCAGGATTTCAGGGCGCCCCACGATGGGTGCAAGTGGTGGTGGGTGACACCCTGGACCTCAGCTGGGGGTTGTTACTGAGGGGGCGTTGCTTTGGGCCAGCGATGCCCCTGTTCCACTAACCCTCTGGTGTTTCCTGATGGCGTGGGCCCATGTGCAGGAGGTGTGGGGGCAACAGGGCAGAAACGCCAGATGTGGCCTGACTGGCTGCAGTGCCAGCACTGTTGAGCCTGGGTCCCAGGCCGCGGATCACAGGTTGGTGGCGTCACACCGGCGTCCTCCGGGTCCCGCATCTGTCACACCCGGGCTGACCCATTTCCACATGCTGGCCCTTCTCCAGCATCTCCTCCACCCTCTGAGCGTGTTTTAGCGCAAGTGCCGGAGATGGGTGGAGGCCACATCAAAAAAATAAACTCCTCTCTCTCAACTCCTCCACACCTAACTCCTCTTTCTTTCCTTTGTCCCTCTCTATTATTTTCTATGCACTTATTCTCTTTCTAATTGCACACGTTCTTCTCATTAGGCTGTCTCCTACTTTCTACGCTCACATCACGTTCCCCCCCTCCTTTTATCTCCTCCCCGATGTGGTCTCCTGCACTTACAACGTTCTCCCTGCCTTTCCCGAAGGGTGTTGTCACTCTCCAGAACATAGGAGTTACCCCTCCTACTAACTCTAACCCTCCAGGTCGCTACAATATTTAAAATAAATAAACACAAACCACCTAGTAAAAGTGTAAATAATTTATTAGGGGGGGAGTTCAAAAACAATATGGAAGACAACAAATGGATGAAATGATGGACAATGGAATTTAAGAGAGATGAAGATCAAAATGGCGGAGGGATAGTTTGGCTGTAGTAAAATACATGGCTCAAACAAAGGACGACCCGAGAATCTATCAGAGTGCTATAATTAGAGAGGAAAGGCTAGACCAAGCATGAAAGAGGGGTTTAGGTGAACGGAAAAAAACGTTTCTTGCATGCATTACTTTACCCAACTATTCCACAAATCCGTACAGCAATGAGTTTTCTTTCCCAACACATAAGAATCTGTTGCTGAAGAACAGCTGCTGCGGGAAGATGCTTGCGAACTCCTGTTACTTTGTCATGACAAAGAGGAATTTGTCTCAGTTTGTTTATTTCGGGTAGAATTAGCTCAGTCCCGGGCAACACACACCCACAGCTGGGAATCTTTGCGTTTTCTAATCTCAAAAGCTGTGATCAATGGCCTCTTCTGTGGCAGGTTTAGAGCTCAGCTGTAGCTTTCTCTTTACAGCCCAGCTGGATGCCTCGCCGGCAGGGAGCTCTGTCCCTGCTTTAGGGTAACATTGAAGCAGAAGAGGGCCTTTCTCTCTTAACGGCCCAGCTGAAGGCTTCAGCTGAAGGGAGCTATGTCCCTTCTAAGAAGAGAGCTGCGGCAGGAGAAAAGATAGAGGAAATGTCTAGTCATTGCTTTTAAGGAACAAATGTGTTTTACAGCTTGCTAATGGCACTCTGCGACAGGGCACTGAAGTTGAAAGTGTCGCCTTGGAGGCGATGGTTGATGATTTTATCCCCTGGTGCCGGAGAGATGGAAATGAGGTGAAACCATGTATGATGATACAAAAGTAACTACTTTAGACAATAAGGATTCTAGATCTATCAGCAAGGTTGGAATGTGCTGCTAGCATTATGAATTTTATTTCCACAGGTGTGCCTTTTACCCTCCCCTCCCCTGTAAGGAAATACATTCTGCGTCTCCCAGAGGGGATCTTATGCTGGGCAAACATCACTGCCCTCATCCCCCAGTGACTGGGTGCATATGCACGTTGAAACCAATCCTAGAAGCCACTAAAACTAGACTCTGGTTTTGGGTTGTAGACAGGGGTTTGAGTCTTGCTGTGGTCTGGGAAAACATCTAACACCCACTAATTCCAGAATATGTATATATCAGTTATACATATTCCAAAATTAGTGTGTATTACATTATTGTACTTTTGTACACTTCACAACTCAAGTACATAGCCATTGTGACACGGTTCTATTCCAAGGCATATCCTTCTAGTCTACTCCAGACTTGATCCCTGTGCCTCATCTTGTTCTTCTCAGCCATGATAATTGCGGCCACTACCATGATGACCACAGTGATGGTGATGATAAGCACGGTGAAAGTCTCCGCTATGCAGAGCTCTGCCTCCATCTCGACCCATTGGAAGCCCTGCAGCTCGAGGGGCTCCTTGCAGCTCAGATTGTAGTAGTCATCCAGAAAGAGCCGCTGCACACTACGCAACTTCCTGAAAACCCTTTGCAGATCACAGTTACAGTGCCAGGGGTTGTCCTTCAGCAGGATGTGGGTGCTGTAGCTTTGGATGCTGAGGAAGGTCTTGAAGCAGATGGTGGTCAGTTGGTTGTGGACCAAGTTGAGCACAGTCAGACTGCTGAGGGGCATGAAGACTCCCACCTCCATGCTGCCTATGTGGTTTCCCTGCAGCTCAAGTACCTCCAAAGACCTGAGCATGGAGAAGATGCCATTGCTGAGGGAGCTCAGCTGGTTGTCCTCCAGGTTAAGCTGTCGCAGTGTGGTCATGCAGCCAAAGGCTCTCACCTGGATGGAGCGAATGGCATTGCCTTTCAGGTTGAGTTTCTGCAGGCTATCCAGGTGCATGAAACTTCCGCTGTACAAGCTGGTCAGCTGATTATCTACCAGCAGCAGCTCTCTCAAGACACCAAGCCCCAGTGAGAACCCCTCACTCAGGTGGGAGATCCTGTTGCGGCTCAGATCTAGCTTCTGAAGACTCTCCAGCAGAGAGAAGGCACCGTCAGCCAGGGTACTGACGTTGTTATCATTAATGAGCAGCACCCTTAGATGTCGGAGTGATATGAAGGACTCATAAATCACTGTCAGAGAGTTATTTGATAAGTCCAAGAGCTCTGCATCATAGGGAAGGTAATCTACTAAAGTGGTGAAACTTCTACCAGAGCAGTTAATGAACTTAATGTCCACAAAGCATTCATACCCCTCATTCCCGGGCTGCTGGGTCAGACAGAGGCGGCTTAGAGAAACAATGTGGAAAAAAGAGGAAAAGTGGTGGTAAAGAGCCATCGTTGCCAAATGGAAATGTCCTTTGGGAGAACACAGATTGCAGAGTGGTTAGTTGCTGTTCCTGGTCATTAGTTTTGTTTTTTGTAGTGTTATTTTTGGTGTAATGTTTATGTTAATTTTGGAATGGGAAATTGCACTAAACATGCTTTAACAGTCTTGAAAACAATTCAAATCCATTTTAAAAGTCATTAGATATTTAACACCTGGCTTTTTTACATTTAGAATTTCAGTTATACAACATCGATGTCTTTCCCCTCTGTCATATGGTCTCCTGTCTTTATTTATTCTTCATTTTCATGCCAAACAGAACAACTTAAACTTTACCTAACCAAAAATTAAGTAATAAATGCATTCAATATCTTACCTGACAAAATTGTAAATGTTGCTCAGGTGAGTCTCCTCACTCCAATCGTGTCTCAGGTTGTTCTTAATGCTAATATACAGGTTGGAGGATTGAGTGGTATGAATAATTCACACTACATACATTGCACCCCAGGGGAGATGGAAGGAGTGTATGAGAAAATGAAGGGAAGACAAGGCAAGTTCCAGAGACTGCGTTTAAAAAACAGCATCCTTGAGAGGATTATACACTGTTCCATCAGAAAAAAAACCTGCTCTACTTTTGTGTATGTTATGCAAAGGCACAACATACTTATATAACAAAACACATTTCTATATTTAGGCTACCTTTTTAAGGCTACTCCTCTTGATCCGGCCAAGCATTCACATTTGATAACTCTTCAGTGCAAGTATTATAAATGTTGTTAATGCAGTGATTAATGAATACATGAAATGTAAAGGAAAGATATTTAATGTAAAATTTTACAAATAATACAATACAATACAATACAATACATCTTGTATTGTATTGTATACAGAACTTATCTAAATGCTCTTAAAGCACAATGGAAAGTCCACCCATATTTGGACAAGGCTTTCTATTTCATCGTTATTAAAAGTCCATTTTAAAATTTCAAAAAAATATTATTATCAATGATAAAAAGTACATAATGTAAATTGTTCACTTTAACAGTGACACTGTACAGTTAGCTTTAATTCTCCACCTGGCAAAAAATAAAAACAAAATAAAAAAAAAGAGGAAATTAAACAAAACCGCTTAATCTTTTCCTAATCTGAGATTAAACTCCAAATGTTCTCCAATAATGACGAGATAGATACTCCACCAACCCCTCCATGCATTTTTTAATATACTTGGACACAAATCCAATTTTTTGCGAGTGACAAATTACCTGCCTTCACTCTGACTGTGTGGCTTTGCAGAAACATGGCATGACTGAATGATGTCAGTTAGATGAATGTTAGCGACACTGGTGTTCTTTTGTGGTCCTTTTAGGGGAGTGACGTGAATGCAGAAGCTGGAGAGGAGTTGCTCTAATTGAGATTGATATGAGATCAGAAATGCAGTACATATCTTGTTTCCCCCTTCCCAGTGTACTCCATCTTCTGTCTGAAAGATGGTATGGGGGGGGGGGGGGTGATGTCATGTGGATTTCTGCACGTTTATCCTTACGAAAATTATTTAGCTGCTCTTGTGCTGGGATAGATATGAACTAACAGACACTGAAGGAAGAAACCTATGATAAAGAAGATAGCAAGCATCAAAACGTGCCCTGGGGTTATGGTTGGTTGTTTTTGGCTGTTCTTTCACCTAAGAGTGAGACTGATGGGCCCAGCTGAGACTCTTAGCTATGAGAAAGGTATCAATCTTAGTTCTTACTTGTGTGAGAACAAGTCGCAGGTCGTGTTTTCTATAGGCTTTGGAATAAATGGCATCACATATTGTGGAGTGTCTTTAATGAGCCCTCCACATTACAGGGGTTTGTGGCCAGCTCATTTAGAGCCGGAAAGGAATAACCGGAAACCCAATAAAGGACTATTACATTAATGGGGGGCTAAGTGGCTCTTATCTATGTGTTATGTGGTTGAGTTTAAAATAATTGGTGTATGGGTGCCTTGGAGTAAATGGCTGATGTGTTTTGACCTTATCCTCGTTTCTATCTTTTAGACTTAAGATCCATTCTGAAGTACAGATGATGCAATCAGGAAGAGGTCGTGACACAGACTGCAAAGATGCCCATTAGTCAAAGCTGGAGCCCTGTAGTCTGAGTCAAAGTATCTGGAAAGGGGATTTTTATTTTAGCTTTTGAAATGAACCTCACGTTTATGATCCACATGGTATTCCTCTGTCCCAGGGAGTTATAGAGTTCCTATTTGCGGACAGTTCAATCAATCAATCAATCAATTTTATTTTTATACAGCGCTTTTCACATGTTGCCATGTCACAAAGACGCTTTA
>JAOYSI010008023.1:0-11770 GCA_025775065.1 Hiodon alosoides | reverse complement strand
GGAAATGAAAGGACAAAAGGTTTCCAGTCATACTGGTGAGAAAGAGTCGGGTTACGGGACAGGGTAGCACAGAGAGAGAGAGAGAGAGAGAGAGAGAGAAATGAGGATCCCCGACGGCGATAGAAAACGCTTCGGCGTAATTACCGCAGTCACCGAGCTGCCACTCTCCCCCGTCCCATGAAATGGACTGCTCCGTCAGCGACATCATCCCTTCAAAGGGAGTCATATCGGAATGCACAACTTGTCGTGTCTGGTTGCGGATAGGGGTGTGGCGGCTGACGATCTCGCTAGGCACTGCAGTGGGTCGCTGAACGTAGACACCAGACTGTGGAAGAGTGGGGAAACATTACCTGGTCTGACGAATCCCGGTTCCCGCTGTTTCACGCCGAACGGGAGGGCCAGGATATGGTGAAAACTGCACGAGTCCATGGACCCTTCCACACAAGCAAGGTTAGAATGCCACAGGATATGAGAAGATTGTTGGCGATCATCACCTTCAAGGCAGCAGGGCATGTGTTCTTCCAGCAGGATAACGCTCAGATAATGCCAGAAGGCTCGGATTGTCCAGGAATAGTTCTGGGATCATAATAGTAAACTTCACTTGGCCCGCTAGATCTCAATCCATTGGAGAATTTGTTGGACAAGATGGAACCAGCTATTTGGAGTAGAGATCCTCCACCACCCAGTTTCCAACATCTAAGGGGGATTTCTAAGGGGGTTCAAATACCTAATAAAGTTGCCACTCTTTTCGTCTCAAAAATCAAGCGTGGGAGTTAAAAAGGAGCGCAGAGCAGCAGATGGAGAAGAAAGAAGAACCATCTTCGATGGCCATGCGTCAACGTTCTGTCGTCTCACGTAATTGCCTTCATAAGGGAGAGAGGGTAGGCCGACCTGATGAATGGGCACCATCTCCACCTTCCCAGGGGGGTAAACACGCTCTGAGATGTATTTAACACATCTTCCCTCAAACGCACATACGGGCCAAAAGCCACTTAAAAGCCGATCAACCAGCCAAATGCCGGCGGTAAACAGCGGCACCGGTTTTGACAGGCCGTCGCACACACGGACAGTTTAAGGCCTGCGGTCGCATAGAGACCTGATACGGAGACAGGGATTCGCTCACTGAGCTGCCACGCTGTAGCCAATCACAGCTAGGGTCCGGTACTGATCCTCCGGTGCTACAGGTTTAAATAGCACAAGCAGTGACGATTGGGCCACACAATGCATTACCATGGTCACCGTCTGGCATACATCCTGTCCAGCGTGCAGAGGTTCCAGTGGGGCTTAAAGCTATTCAAATATTCATTATAAGGCAATCAGACTTCATTGCTGTTAATGAAGGTCGAGGGAGTGAATGGGGCAGCGCAGCACATGATTCATTGTCGATGTTTCTCGCCCGGTGTTAACTCGAGGGTGGGACACGTGTAGACTGCCCCCACCCCAAAATCCCACAGTCGCTGGAACTCCCACACAGCTGAAAAGTACCTACAACGAGACAAACCCCATTTTTCCTCTCTTCATTGCCTTTGCCTATAGCGCCTTTCCTCTGAGCTCATTTTGGCATGAGACTTCCTCCCTGTCCTCCAATCACCGCTCACTCTTTCGCAGACCACAGTCCATTGGAAAGCCATCTGAAACCATAATGAACTGAAGCCCAATCAATAACCGTAGGCTGGGGGGCGCACTTGTTGACAGTCCTCATTGAGCTGTCAGTCAGACACGTACCCTTTTCTCCCAGACATTGCTGTCTGTCAGTACATAGTCAATGATTACTCTCCCCCACCAAACACACGCACTCGCAGACACACACACACACATAGTTCTGTTCCTTACCAATGTGTCGAACAATGACAACAGATTGCACCTTCTTAAACCTAGCACCAGTTTAAAACGGAAAAGAATTTGTCTAACAATAACCAAATGCAATCGTCATGTGAGATTCAAGATTAAATTAAAGTTGCCAAAACTTTGGCTATGGCTAAGTAGGTAAAGTAGCGCACTAGTGTGCAGACTGAGCCCTATGAGCTGGAGTTCATCTTAGAGAGACTGAGCCCTACGAGCGGGAGTTTGCCCGTGTGCAGACTGAGCCCTACGAGCGGGAGTTTGCCCGTGTGCAGACTGAGCCCTATGAGCTGGAGTTCGCCCGTGTGCAGACTGAGCCCTACGAGCGGGAGTTCGCCCGTGTGCAGACTGAGCCCTACGAGCGGGAGTTTGCCGGTGTGCAGACTGAGCCCTACGAGCGGGAGTTTGCCCGTGTGCAGACTGAGCCCTATGAGCGGGAGTTTGCCCGTGTGCAGACTGAGCCCTACGAGTGGGAGTTCGCCTGTTCAAATCCAGCTCATGTCATTAGTTGATTGTGACTGGGAGAGTACAGGAGCAGCACTCAGTCACCCAGGCGGAGGTTAAATCCTTTCTGAAGGGCTTCTAAATTACGAGCGTCTCAATCTGGCTTCCCAGCGGCCTCCAGGCTTGCAGTACCACCAAGAACAATATGCTTCTCCTCAAAATGGTGCTGAGTAGCCCTGTTGTGTGGAAAAGGGTCCGGTGACTGGATGGATTAGAAGAGCGTAGTCTGACTTCCACACCCTACCGGCGCGTGGTGGCGGGAGTCGTAGCGATTCCTGATTGGGAAGGAGAAAATTTCCCCTGACACAGCAGCTCTCAGCACACTCCATGCACAATACATTTTCTGCAGAGAAATATGTCACTTCATGCTGCATGGTGGCCAAAAAAAGGTTGCAATATACCGGTAGAGGAGAACAAATGCGTAATAAGAGTTCTGACATAACACTCCAGTCCACCTGGTTCTCTTAATGTCTTTTGATAGACACTGGGCTGAACGTAACGGAGGCTCGTTCCTATTTTTGGATGAAGCCCACAAAAAAGTGGTACTGTGCAGAACGTGATATAAAAGTCAGAACCACGGTACCGTAAGCTGAACCTACTGTACTGAAGAGAATGCGGTGTTAGCACAGTCCATTTCAGTCCAAAAACAAAAGGGGTCATTTTTACACTCAACGAAGGCAGTTAATAGCATTTTATTTTTATAAGTAGAAGATACTAACAAAAAGCGAAAAGTCTATTGTATAAAGTTACGTAATGTGCAATTAGCGGGGCTGCAAAAGTTTTGATTTGATTTGAGTCTTTACTTCGCTGCCCACGGTTAATGTATTGGAAAATAATTAAGAATTCTGTAGCCTCAAATCCCCCAACTTTAAACTCGGGTCATCATTGTTAAATTTCCCTTAATTTCTGTGATAAAATCTGGGACACCATATCACGGCTGTTCACCTCGCTATGATTCGCCACACTCGGGCCGGGTGGGGCGGGGAAATACCACTACTCTCCTCCAATCCCAGTCGCCTTTGAACGAGCCGTCCCGTTCCCACACACAGCCCAGGCTACACAGCCCACACAAGAGGTGTAGTGCCAATTAGAGATGAGGAATATCCTTCTCTACTTAAGCCTTGGGGTGCCCCGAGAAACCGGTGGGAGACCATCGTTGGGGACGTGCCAAGAGAATCCCTACCAATATAACCCAGCTCAGCCTTGACATGAGCTGGATCGCAACCAAACCAAATCTAGCAGCATTAAAGAATACGGAGAGCAATTAGCAGGCAGATTATTCGAACTCGAAAGAGCTAAAAAGTCCAGATAGCTCTGTTACGGGGGAAATTAACCAGAGGAGGATATGCATTTTATATAGCACCGTGTGATGGTAAAGTTCCCGCTATAGTTTATCTGACTGTGTTGCAAGCTTGAATTTGCTATAACTGCCAAAGTAGAGTAGGCTGGTTTTTATGAGAGTACCTAAAAAATATCTGACTATTATTTATTATGCCTATTAAATATGTTCGAATGAAAATCAAACATTTCATTGATGTTTTTTTTGCAGTTGTTTGCCTTGGAACATTGAACATTGAACATGAACATTTTGGGAAGTAAGTAGAACCACAACCTGGTGTTCGACAGCGCAGGTCTTGCACCGGGCAGCTTCGGTGTAAATGTGAACCTTCGAGCTGAAGCAGTTCAAGACTTTCTGCTCCGCCCTGCCCTGCTCTGTCCTCTCCTCTTGATCTCAGACACAGAGGGAGGTCTCCTGGCCTCACACCAGGCTCTGGTAGGAGGGGCGAAGGAGGAGGACCGGGAAACAGCAGACTTAAAAGAGGGGTTTAGGCTGGGACCCACCCGCCGTTCTGCGCAGCTTTGAAGCCCTGTATCCGGCCTGGCGCGCCCCCCTCGGACCCCTCAATCTCTCACCGACCTTACACGTTTCAAAGCGGGCGTCGGCGTAACAGTTACAACGGGCAAGCTAGAAAACGAGGCCAGATACCCCCCGCCCCACCCCTCTGTAATCTCTGCATGCATCAGCACCCCATTAACCACCATTCAGAACCTGCCAGAACACATGAAGGTCAACCTGAGGGCGTAGACGGCGCAGAAGATAGATAGAACGTTAGAATTCGGCCTTGGAGAACAGATGCTGACCGGCTTGTTCTGCCACATTAAATTTCCCTTATTAGAGAATGGCGCTTGCTGTTTAAAGCCACGCTCAAAGAGATTTTCGGCATACATTGCTTTCTGGTATATAAATTCAGCGAATTGCAGTCGGATATCTTCATTTTCCCTCCATGCTGATGGTAAACGAGGTCCACTCTTTAAAGTCCTCTCATTTTTAATCCATACAATTTTCAAGGTCGTGTTGCCGTTTCTGGGCCCTTCTTTACAAAACCGTGATGAAACGTCAACAATAGCAGCTTTTGTGTCGGGGGGAACAATGTCGAGTGTGAGAAGTATTTCGATTGGGAGTAGGTGGTGTTCATTCTGTGAAAACTGTGGTCGTTTCGCGACTCGGATAAGTTTTAAAAGGAAGTAATAATTGAAGTCGAGATGGACCAAGAATAAAATCTTAAATCAGCTCTAAGAATAGCTTTTGTGAAATTTTCCTTTAAATTTTCTGCAGTGACACGTACAGAAAAAGCATCTAAAAGGACTAGGAATGCAACCCTGTCGGTAAATCATATCAAAAGCTCGGGGTCTAGAGAGAAGCTACCCGGCAGGAAGTTTATCCTGACTAAGAGTTCTCTCTACTGTGCCGACAGTGAGAAAATCAGCCCTGCTCTTCAGGCTAGATGAAGCCTCCACATCAGCCAAAAGGGGGTTCCTTGTGTGTGTGCGTGTGTGTGCGTGTGCGGGGTCACATGGAAGGACTTCCAGAACAGTGAGTTCACTTCAGGTCAAGTGATGCAATTCCCTCTCACCCCAGCACGTGGGGGCGAGGGGTTATCCCCACCGCTATTACGGCGCAGGTGGGGGCGAGGGGTTATCCCCACCGCTATTACGGCGCAGGTGGGGGCGAGGGGTTATCTCCACCGCTATTACGGCGCAGGTGGGGGCGAGGGGTTATCTCCACCGCTATTACGGCGCACGTGAGGGCGAGGGGTTATCTCCACCGCTATTACGTCGCACGTGGGGGCGAGGGGTTATCTCCACTATTACGTCGCACGTGGGGGCGAGGGGTTATCTCCACCACTATTACGGCGCACGTGGGGGCAAGGGTTTATCTCCACCGCTATTATGCCGCAGGTGGGGGCGAGGGGTTATCTCCACTATTACGTCGCACGTGGGGGCGAGGGGTTATCTCCACCACTATTACGGCGCACGTTGGGGCAAGGGTTTATCTCCACTATTATGCCGCAGGTGGGGGCGAGGGGTTATCCCCACCGCTATTACGGACCCCGGTCTTCCTCTGCCGCTGCAGCGAACAGCGTGGCAGTACACCATTTCACCCACCCCTAGCGCAGGACCGTTTGTGAATGCACGCAACACTTCCGCGCAAGCGACAAATTTGTTAAGGGATTTTGTTAGGGACCCGGCTCATCGACGCACGCGAAGAGAAGCATCGGGAACACTCTTTAAATTTTCAGAGGCATCAGCGCCGTGGCACTGTTATCCCACAATGTGTGTCGTGGCTCTTGACAGATGGAAGCGCGTGCAAGCCTCTTGTCTTCACTCTATTTAATCAGCTGTGCAATCTTGACAGTTTCTCTTGCCCGACGCAGTGTGCTGTGAACTCTGGGAGGATATCATCCTTCAGCTGCCATTTAAGAGCCGCCTTTCGTGAAAAAGGCATCTGTTCAGGCAGCTAAGATGGCGTAGGCAAGGTCACCCGCACGTGAGCGCAGAAATATGTTCTGATTCTGATCTTGAAAGAGCCGTATCAGACCGAGAGCATCGTACATCGTGTCCTTGTCAGCGTTTTTTTTTTAACCTCTATGAGAAAAAAAAAAAAAAAAAAACTGACTTAGCAAATCTTTGAAGACTACCTCAAATGTTACATCCCTGGAGTCTGGCTGTACAATCCAGGCCCCTGGCGACATCTGATAGTGTGACCCCCCCGTTCTCTTAAACCTGATAAACGCTCACCGCGGCTTTCCGATGTTACCCGAGACAGACCACGTGTTTGCTGGGGCTGACCTTCGTGGAAGATTCACCTGTCCATCTGAAACGGCACATCCGTCATTCCAAATCCAGCACAGAAGCCCCGTAAGCAAGGTCATTTGATCACACGCCAGTCGGACGTAGATCAATGGATCTGAATTGTTTTATCGCTGACAATGTTTAAAAGCCCTGAAAGAGCAGGCCTACTTACATCGCATCGCAGAAACGCAGTAACTTGCGAAGACTGCAGTCCACCTTATTTAGGACTGCTTTTTAAATGACAAAGTGCACATGGCTATCAGATGATTCCGATATCATGCAGTTCACTATGAGAAGTTTCACAATTGACTCACCGATGTGGTGTGAAAGTATTCTTCTGCGTCTCTCCACTGCAGTCCTTTTCACTACACTACAAATAGTTTAACAAAATATTTCCCGTCTTAGGACAATATGATATTTTAAGTGTTTTGAGTGAAAAATAGACAATAGCACACTCCACTGTCCCAACCCCCTCCCCGAAGCTTGTTATGAGCAATTACTAATGAGGGTTGAACGTGAGAACCACTTAAACAGCGTCGTCAATAATCAGCTCCAAGTCCTTTATTTTTAGTTTTGCATAATAAGTGCAACTTAATTAGGCTACCCAAAGAAAGATTATAATGTTTAAGAAAGGCACACAATCTGGAAACGTGATTAAAATTAAAAACGTGGGGAAATTTTACTCCCTGCTTCTTCCTAGTGGTTTAATGGCCAGAGCTAATCTATTCACTTTTCTATACCCCTGTAGACCGATGTGTTGTAGTTATACACCCCTGTAGACCGATGTGTTGTAGTTATACACCCCTGTAGACCGATGTGTTGTAGTTATACACCCCTGTAGACCGATGTGTTGTAGTTATACATCCCTGTAGACCGATGTGTTGTAGTTATACATCCCTGTAGACCGGTGTGTTGTAGTTATACACCCCTGTAGACCGGTGTGTTGTAGTTACACACCCCTGTAGACCGGTGTGTTGTAGTTATACACCCCTGTAGACCGGTTTGTTGTAGTTATACATCCCTGTAGACCGGTTTGTTGTAGTTATACACCCCTGTAGACCGATGTGTTGTAGTTACACATCCCTGTAGACCGATGTGTTGTAGTTACACATCCCTGTAGACCGATGTGTTGTAGTTACACATCCCTGTAGACTGGCCGGGGAGAATGCAAGTACGATTCCACTTGGTTGAGTCCACGGAACACTTGACATCTTGACTCGAATCCTTAGAATTAAAAATCAAGAAGCATGAGGGATAACAGAGGCCCTCGGCCGTAGAGAAAAATATTATATAATATCAAAATCAAGTGTTTCTACAATCCAGCTGCTGACAATTCAGAGAAAAAAAAACAAAAACACAGCATCACACAATCGGTAACAGTCGATTCGATCGCACACACACACACACACACACACACACACGAGCAGTTATAAAGACAACCAACCCAGGAGCCTTCCAGACGTCAGAACAGTTTTCAGAACACACACAGCCTTCACTTAGCTGAGCAAGGCTGTGTCCCCCCAGTTCTCTCCTCCAAGGGTCTGCTACCAGCAACTCTGTGCTGCTAAATTCGGCACAAAATCCTACGGCTCACCATAAATGTCGCCCATGTGAAAAACTGATTAGCATCAAAGATTTAGCACCGTTTATGTAACGGTGCGATTCAAACTGGGCATCGAACCCCTCACAAAACCACGGTGGGTCGATATAACTAAACGTAATTTCAACATCAAGGCACACCAGTGATGTATTCATGTATGGGGTTGGGGGGGGATCTTTCTCCTTTGAAAGACAAGCACAGTTCCCAGAAACAGTAGGGAGGTACAAAGCTGATTCCTGAAGGATTTACAAAGAATGCATTCCCATAACTCTAAATAACATTTCAAGGTTCCACATCACAACTCCTCGCGTGAAACCATTTCTTTATCGCATATCAGGCACTTTCCAGTCTTTCGTGCAAAAGGTTTAATCAAATTTGATCTCTAGAGCAGAACTTAAAACACATTTGCACGGATGCTATACTTTTTAATATTGAGCTTTGCACCGACGGTTCGGAAAACATTCAGCACAAAACGGACACAAGATTTCTCTCAGCGGTACACACTGGAGCAAAACAGGGAGTTAGTGGGCTCTAATGCACTCTTACTGTTGGTCCATTGAACTGCTCTGGCATTTCACTAACTGGAACTGCCACTTCATTAACTCTGCTGAACACATCCATACCTAGTCCTCGGGTATTCCCCGTAAGTTCTCATAACTTTGACAAGAAAAAGCAATAAGAACAGTAGTAAGAACAGTAGTTTAAATGCATTCCTAAAGTGTTTTATTCCAACCCCGTCTGACTGGATCCTTTAATCTCACAGAGGATAACAGTAATGGAGACTGTCGATGAAGGACGGGTTCTGATTAACATCTCAGTCAGCACTTTGGTTCTCACTCAGCATATCCTGGTCTTTCCATCTTACACCAGGGGTTGTCCACCCCCGGGACACCACCCAAAGCCTCCGAGGGTTGGCGTCAGCCTGGGAGGACATCCCGAAAGGGCTTCTCTACACAAAGACAACGTGTCGGGGGGGGCTGGACATCAGCCCGCTTAAGAAAAAAGCATCAAGAGAATTGTCTTCTCAAGGTCAGACTCAACTGCCCAAGTTGTAAGGCTTTCGTTTCACTCTCTGTAAAGCGCTCTCTCTCGGAGATGAGAACAGAGATGTTAAGTGAAGTAATCCCCCCCAAACCCCGACACACAAGTTAGATTATCTTAAAAACTAAATTTAACAGCTGTACATTTAAAAAAGGCCACCCAGCACCACCCAACCCAATTCGCAACGTAAGAATGGTTTCCCCACCCGTGTTCAGTCCAACTTATTCAACAAGAAGACCTAGAAAAACGCTTGCCAGCAGGGCCTGGTAGGGCGGTTTTGAAGAAATAATTGAAGTTTGTAAATCCAGGCTAACATCCAATTTACCTAATTAATCTCGTTAAACATTCACAGCGTAAAAGGACAGAATTTTAAACACAAAACCTCAGACTTTCTTGAAGTCTCTCAGTCCCGTTTTTAGATTCCTGCCCAGCCTATCACATCCTTCCGCACGTCATCAAAACACTGTGCCTTTGCATCACTCGGCAACGCTGGCCCCTCCCGGAGCCCGCAGTTCCGTTTCCATGGTTATGTGTGACTGAAGGGCCGCGAGTCGGGGGAGCGAGGGTAGGCCTTGGAATTCTTAAACAGATCCACTCAACTGACACCGCAGTTTGCTGCAAAATAAAAATCTCATCCTACAAACTGAATCAGAAAGAAAAATGTAGGCCTCTGTGGGAAAAGGGAGATGAGAGAACGTGAGGGCCCATTGAACGGCCTTCATGTAGCACAATAAATAAAAAAATCCTGCTGACTGGGGTGGGGTGGGGGAGGGAGTCGCACTCAACATTCAGCCGCCGTTAAAAAGACTGCAAAAGAATGGAAATCCGCACCAGGTCTACGGAGGCATAGCCTCATGGGTATGGAGCGTCTTCAGATAACGGCACGTTCTCAAAGAGACATCGCGCTGACAAACCAACATGATTGGTCATCCGAAGATGATGAAGCAGGACCTCGAGAGACACTGAACGTATCCAGAGCTGCGGCAGAGACTTGACTGATGGTCGATGGGTTAACGCGTGCGACAACCAGACTGAACACGTACATCCGAGAAGAGCTTTCTGCCACATCCCCCGTTTAAAAAAATAAAAAATGCCTTCAGATCATCTCAGAACAAACCACTCACACAGAAAAAGGCACACATTGTCATTCATAGATTCCACCAAACAGTTTCTTTGATCACAATCTTTATTATTATTATTATTTTAAATCAGTCCAAATAACTACAGAAGGGGAAAAAAAAGTATCTACATAAATACTCACAGGCAAAGGCTCGTTTAAGCGGTCTCATCAGCGACGCGCACGTCCAGACCGGGAAATAATAACGGGCTCACTGTGCTGACGCCCACAAATTTGGACTGCCCAAGGACTCCACCACGACAACCGACCGACCGACCGACCAACCAAAATCCCACAGCACAACTTCATTGCGGTCCTCACTAGGATTACTCCCGCGCCCTCCCATTCCCCATGGAAAAAAAACGTCTGCAGGTTCCCTACTACTACCAGTAATTTCAAATGGAAACCTGAATGTGTGTGTGTGTGTGTGTGTGGTTTGTGTAAAAATATATATATTTTAAAGCAAACACTAAAATAAGAGTAAAAAGAAGACAGAAAGAAAGGCCGGCCTTTGTGGAAAGAGCACGTTGCTGCGTGTACACTATTTTACATCAGCTTGACGGTACAAAATGGCGTTGGAGACTCAGGCGGGGGTTGGCGTCAGGTTCCTACGCAGCCGCCAGTTTCCTGATGTTCATGATTAGCCTCTTGCTGTACTCCTTGTGGTCCACAGGCTTGATATCCATCACTGTGGCCTTGATCCGAGATTCATCCTGAGCAGTAGAGAAACATCAGAGCCGTGGGTTAGTCACAAAGGCCGCCGCCCGCACGCACGCACGCACGCACGCACGCACCTTTGACAGATACCACTTCAGGATGCGGGAATTTGCATTTTAATTTATTTTATTTTGTAACGCTATTTGTTTTTGTTCTGGGCTGAAAACGTGTGAGGGAGGAGACGCATTTGAAATTCAACCGCCTCTTTTAAACAGGGTGCCACCGTCACTGAACTCAGAGGCTGACAAGCCCAGCCACATGTTGGAACTTTTACGATCAGTATTATTCTTTGACCCCAGGCTTCTCTCCCTGGCGATTTAGTACTTGAATCCTTAAAAATGGTGGTTAAGAAACCCTATTCCAGACGAGACGGGGGTGAAATTGAAGTGTAAAATCCCCCGCTTTTTTTTTTTTTTTGAATCACAGGAACATAATTCAGATATCGGCCCAAAATCTGACCACATCACTCAGTCCTGTACATTTTTTAATTTTCAATAACAATTTTGAAGAATTCCAGTCCCCACTTTACATAGGCTATTGAGCAGGTAACCTGCCAGTGAAGTGAAAATCAATTTAAATAGACTGAACTGCAACAACTGGAGACCGATTTTTGAAGCAACTTCGTATAAATGAAGCCAACTGAATAGGAGATCAATGTGATTAAGCAACAACCCTGAATGGTTCACTGTGCTCTTCTGACAAAAGCAACCTTTCCATTTCAGATTTGTTATCTGTGGCTGCACTTCACGTACATATATTCTTCAGACACCCCACCACAAACCTGGGAGCATCCAGCGGGCACGGGCACGGGCACG
>JAOYSI010008022.1:28853-43043 GCA_025775065.1 Hiodon alosoides | reverse complement strand
TGTGCAAACGAACCCCCCGCGTTTTTCGTCTCTGGAAAATGTGTTTCGGCTCACTTCTGCCGCCCCCCCCTCGCTCCCTTCCCCGCATATTCCTCCTCCAGGCGTCCCCAAGGACCAGCGCCTGCAGGCCGCCCAGGCCGCCGTCGTCCTGCTGCCGGACGAGAACCGGGAAGTGCTGCAGACGCTGCTGTACTTCCTTAGCGACATCGCCTCCGCCCAGAACAATCAGATGACGGCCGGCAACCTGGCCGTATGCTTGGCCCCCTCCGTCTTCCACCTCAGCGTCTCCAAGAAGGACGGGGCTTCACCTCGGTATGGTTCGTTCCCGTCTTAGGCCTTTCGTGACGTTCGAAAAAAACGCTTAGCGCATATAGATGCTAAATAACCGTCTGCTCTGCATTCATTCATCTTGAAATGCCGTACCTAAGAATTACTCAAGTCGTTTGTCGCTATGCGTGTACCATGCAGTATTCTGTCAGGGATCTTAAATTAGTCTTTGACGTCAAATTTGTTTTTTCTTGCAGATTAATGCACAGAAAGGGAGGCGCGGGTAAACCGGACGCAAAGGACCTGAACGAAAACATGGCTGCCACTCAAACACTCACTAATATGATTCTGGAGTGCAAGAAACTCTTCCAGGTCAGACATTGTTTTACGCTGACTGAATCAGCGTGGATATGGTGGTTGGGTTTTTTGTAAATTTTAAAAAATTTACAGAAGGTTGGTATTGCTCCATGCTTTTTTGAATATATCCTGTAAAATGTTTCATTACAATTGATAATAAATGGACATTCAGTTTTAAATGTGGGCCACGGAGTCTGTTGATCTCGCCTTAAGATGATCTCGCCTGGTGTTTCCTGGTTAAAATCAGTTGCTAATTTAGAGTTAGCTAGAAAACCTGCAGACAGTACGTCCCACAAGGACCAGAATTTAGTATCCCTGCTCTATGCAGTACGCAAAAAAACTTTGTTCAAGTGGTTTTAGGTTTCTGTTTGAATTTAAAAGTAAATCCCCCTCTCTTTCTCTCTCTCTCTCCCCTCTCTCTCCCTCTCCCCTCCCCTCTCTCTCTCTCTCTCTCACTCTCTCCCCCTCTCTCTCCATGGGATTCTCGGCCCTGACAGATCCCTCAGGATGTCATTCTACAGTCCCGGAACTCCTACGTGGCAGCGGATGCCCAGCCGCTCCCACTCCACGGGACAGGGGTCAACCTAAAGGGCGAGCCAGCCGACTACCGGGAGTACCTGGAGGACAGCGTGCGGTGCCTGCTCCGGGAGGCAGCGGAGAGGAGCCGGGGTTGGCGCAGCGTCTCTGGGCCTCACGGCACGGAGCTGTCACACAAGAAGGTACGTGTCGCGGGCAGCTGTGTACAATCATGGCGGGCGGCTGTGTACAAATTACAGCTGTTCATGTATTCAGCGTTTAATGAATCATTGAGTGATGAAGGATCGTGTTTTCTGTCCTATACTTCATATCAAGTTTAAGTCTTGTAATAAAACCAGTCTGGGTCAGGTTTTCATGCAGTTATTGTTCTGTTAATTTTTTATTTACTTTGGCAAACCTTATCAGATTCACCAAAACTAATTTAGAGATTCAATGGTTTTCGTCCAATCGAAATACACTCAAATACCCCAAGCATACTCAAAATTTAAAGCAGGTCTTTACCAGTAATTCTCTTCTAGCCTATCGCCATGAAACTCAACCAGTGTTGCTCACATATAGAAACCCCTGATGTATAAAGCCAATGTGGAACAGATTGAACTTGTATGATAGATTTCTGCCGTTTTTTGCAGAAACGGATTCGTCCTGCTATATAAGTGTGCTTTACGCCCCACAGGTGGGGGACGGACACCCGATCCGCTTGTGGAGGGTCTCCGTGGAGATCGAGGCTTTGCCGAGTGCGGTGCTGCACAGGGTTCTGCGAGAGCGCCACCTTTGGGACGAGGACCTGCTGCACAGCCGTCTGATAGAGGCCCTGGAGGACAACACTGAGGTGTACCAGTATGTGACTGACAGCATGGCGCCCCTCCCCCACAGGGACTTCGTGGTGCTGAGGTATAAGACCCCCCCAATGCGGTACCGAAAGGTGTTTTACTGTTTCAGTAAGTTACTGTAATTGTGTTTTCAACCAAAGTGGCTCTGGCAAAATTTCAACGGCGTTGACAATTTCCATGTTTCCAAGTTTCTCCCCTCTTCCTCCACAGGCGATGGTGTACCGACCTGCCCCGCGGGGCCTGTCTCCTGGTGTCCTCCTCAGTGGACCATGAAGGGGCGCCCCCAGAGGCCGGGGTACGTGCCCTGCTCCTAACCTCCCGCTGCCTGGTGGAGCCCTGCGGCCCAGGCCGATCCCGGCTGACCCATTACTGCAGAGCGGACCTCAGGTGAGTCACCCTGAGTCACAGGGAGTGTGAGTATGCTGGGATCTGAGACTTGGCAAGGGATTTGTAGAGATAATTCTATGAGACTTCTGGATTGAAAAGTCTCAAAACTGCCGGGTAGACCTTTGATGACCTACAGCATCCTTCCTGCCTGGACCAAAGACAACGTAACGGTAATTTGAGAAATAATTAATTAAGCTGAACGCCGACTGCTACTGAGCGGCGCTCAGGTGAGTCTCACCCCCCGCACGGCCTTCGGAGAGTGTGTGTTCTCTGTACCTGCACGCTGGAATGCAAAGATAACTCAAGGGCAAATGAGCTTGCTAACAAAGGATTATTTGATAAATAACTTCTAAAGCATAATGACTCACTGCTGTGGGCCTTCAGAGAGCCTCTATCTCAGCCGAGTTTATTGTGTATTTCCTGTCTATGGCTTGTGCAGTGATCGTTTAGGTAGAAATTCAATAAGAGCATTAATGTCACTCGGAGCCGTTTGTTCTTAAGTTAATTAAAGATTAAAAAAAAAAAAAATGGGTTGGTTACCGTTTTTCTATAGCCTGGCTATTACTTTAACCCCCTGGGATTGTCCATGTTCGGTCTGTAGGGGGGAACTTGTCATTCAGTATCTCTGCAAAGCTACCATACCAATCAATATGTGATAAAAGACTGGAGTTTCCCCCAAATAGACTTATCTGGATGAATCGGAGGGGGGGACAATTGTCTTCTTGCATTGGGGGGACCTTCTGGGACGTGACTTATTCTCACTCATTCTGTTGTTTTCAGGGGCCGCTCCCCGGAGTGGTACAACAAAGTCTTCGGCCACCTCTGCGCGGTGGAGGTCTCTAGGATACGGGACTCCTTTCCGGTCCTCGCAGCCCGTGGACCCGAGACGAAGCTGTAAAGGCGGTGCGGTCGCTGCGTTGTCATGGTGACGCAGTGCCTTTGTCACAGTGGACCTGCGCCATCCTACTGAATATGGAAATGTGTTGGACATTGGATTGTGTCGATTCTCTGTAATTGCCTCTACAGAAATATGTAGGAGCATTATTTATATTTTGAAAGCATCAGAATTCAATGAGGGGGGCAGAGAATTGACTTGTTTGTCAAAGGGTAATCTTCTCTCCACACATTCTGGAAAGAAATGGAAAAGCCGTGTCAATGATAAAACCAGCCCTTAAAATCGAAATGAATCCCAAAAGTACTAGATGGTAATCTTTTGTGGCCTCACTGAGTGCACAGTGATACCGTGTGTATCTTATTGTTACATCGAAGCCTGTTACATTGCAGACAGTATAGTAGGGGGGAAGTACCTGACAGTTTGGAACAAGAAGTCTTCTAAAAACAAATGACAACAAACTGAGAGAAACTAATTCTAACCTGTAGGTTTTAATGTAAGTCATTTTGCCCCATGTTCTACAGAACGTGTCCATCCCAGTGCTGCTAAGTAACTATATTCAGACAAGACTGTTTATATAATGGCTTCACAAACCTAACAAATGAATTTTTTTCAGTGTGAATACTGTTTGCTTTATAAAAAATAAAAATAAAAACACACTCAGGAGATGTCTTTCAATTAACCTTTGTCACCCCTAATATAACTTTTTCATGTCACACAAAACACAAGTTGATGGCATTGTTCACGCTTGCATGACTAATTGTAGCATTGTAAATAGCATTTGTCTTAATGTCTGAGAAGTGTTTTGTCTTCCTGAAGCTTAGAATAAGCACCAGGAAGTTGCTCTTTGTCTAACGTGCATTTCGACATGTTACAGTTTTACATTTGCACAACTTGCACTGTAGTATTCCAGTGTTATTTTACGTCAGACTTAGAATCTGTTAATAAACAACTGTTAATATAACCAGGCTAATTTTATTTATACAGTGAGGCTTTTTTAAACAGTAACTGTTAAACGGCGAAAGTCGTTTAACGAAGGTTAATTGCGACGCTCTACAGTCGCCTCGAGTTCACACTAAGCATCTTCTGAATTTGACTGAGCCCAAAGAGTCACTGCCTCCCCTGTTTCACGCCCCTGACCTCTCTTAGCCAAAAAGCCAGTGCGTCAATATAGCAACGGGGTTGAGTGCTTTCTGCTACGAGGAAAATCAGGGCGCTGGGACCCTTTTTCCCAGGGCTGTTAGTTTTAGTGTTAGCTGAACCGTATGCGTGTGCGTGTGCGTGTGCGTGTGCGTGTGCGTGTGTGTGTGTGTGTGTGTTTTTGTGTGCAAATCATTTCAGTGTTTTTTTTTCTCTGTGATTGTGACTGCTGCGTCAGAGACACGTCAGGAAGCCCTGTGTTCACAGTGGCCATGTTTTTAATTCAACGGGCTGTTGTATATAACTGCTTTTCATTGGTCCAATGTGAAATTATGAAAGGGCTATGTTTTCCTATCAGGCTTGTGTAAATTCCTTTCTGCTCGCTAAATATATCAAAGAGATGACTATACCAAATGGTTATTAAATAAATAAATAAAAATCAAATAAAGCAATTCCATGCTGCAATATTTCAGAAGGCGACGTGTTTAATGATAGCCTTGAATGATTAACATGTTGCCAGAGCCTCAGTTATATGTATGTTTTTAATTGAAGAAAAAGAGTAAATTATCTTAGGAGCCCAGAAAAATATGACAACTGTGTTTGTTTTTTTTGTTTTTTTTTTTACTGGATTGTTTATTGTTTATTGTCTATTTTTGAACTCTACTTCTAGGTACCTTTTAGAGATCCTTCATAAAAAAAAACAAATCTAATGTTTTTTGTTTGTTTGTTTGTTTGTTTTTTTGTTAAAGCACAATTAGAGTATTACATTCCTTGTGTAAAAATAACTGACGGCACACATTATTTCTAATTTTTTAATTTGAGTCCTGAACAGTTAGGCGTATTAAATCATTCTAAATGTATTAAAATGAAGTTCTGAGTACAGTTAAGGTATTTCACTATTTTATTTTATGTATTTAAATATCTCTGCCATATCTCATGCACTATTTACAGCCTTATTGTATTGCTTCAAATGTATTAAAAAAATAAAGAATTATTACCTTTATTTAGTCCAATGTGTGGTTGTGAGCACAGTTAATTGAATTGGACCTACGCAGGTTTAGTCTTCTGTGTCCTCGTACTCTTCTGAGCTAAATAACTTTTCATTTTCATTGCTCTTCAGACTGGCAAATGGATATGATCAAATTTGAGATCTCCTACATTGGATCCTTTTTCCTGACACCAAATAAAAAAGATATTAAAATCAAAACAAAACAATATGATTCATCACTGTTAATTTGAGTAAATACTTCTCCAATTTTCCTACACAGATGAAATTGAATTTAAGTTTAACGAGCGTCTAACAAGGCTAATTTGCATGGATTAGAAATGTATTAAAACTAATACGTGAGTAAAAGAAATGTCATCCACTAAGTGAATTGTGCTGAAAAGAAGAGATTAAATTCCATATTAGATTAAAAATGGCTTTTCTAAAAAAAAAAAAAAAAAAAAAAAAGTTTAATTTAGAGGTGTCACAAAGTTGCCAAAACCAAAACGCACGTGGGTCAGAAGATAAAATATGTCATGTATCAAGCCAATAAGCTTAGAATAATTTTTGTATTCTGAATATCGAAAAAACGTAAATATTTTCCAAGTTAAAACATCCAGTTAAGAGAACATTGCTCTCAGCAATTATAACCGAATGAGTGACAGTTATATGAGTCCCCCAATGCACCTAAATTAATATTGATTAATTGCATGATCTTTGTGTTTCTGTTAAATTTCCTAAACACATAAGTTCTGTTCATCCTTTTTTTTTAAATAAAAACAATATAAAAGGGGTGACCGTTAGCCCCCAAAAACTAAACACTAACCAAAAACTTGAATTTCTCAAAGCAGAGGAAACTCCCCCAAATCAAATCAAAAGTACATTAACTGAAAGTGAGCCAAGTTTTTCAGGAGCCCACAATTGTTCAAATGTCCTTTCACTAACACTCTACAATGGCTGTTTTTTGAAACTCTCGTTTATAAACCTCTAAGACTACATTAACTGGCCAAAAGGGGGCAGCACCCTTGCACCTCCAGTTTTGCATGTAAAAGTAAATGACAGGCCTCAAACTTTGTGGCACTCAACAACACATGCATTTTGGGGTGACTTTCACACTACGTTTTTCAAACCCACGGTGAAGTTATTGGCAGGGAAAATTTGAATGACTCAACCTTGAACTCACTCGTGTGTATTCACACCTTAGGTGTAGGCGTGAAGCTCTTTTCGTCGTTCCGATGGGACAATTTTACATTAAAATCAATATGTAAGTCCTGATAGCTCCCAAAGATTTCAATCAGGTGCTGCCCAGAAGATTAGCTTCCCACAAGCCTTCTTTATTCTATTTCCATTTTGCATTTAGACACAGATTGCTACTTATCAACTTTAGCCAGGCTGGCTATTCATTATGGTTGGCGTTTTACTCTAATCACAGTGGACTGCATAGAGAAAATGAGGATGTTGTAAATTTCCATTGAGATTGCTGTCATTTATATTATATAGAAAAAAATGTTGGTGGGGCCATATGCCAAGCCATTTTCTCCCCAGCTGTCTCTTTCTCTAGCTGTTTGTGTGAAATGGGGAGGCTGCATTTGGAATCTAAGCTAATGGTAGCTCCAAAGACAACCTGGGGCAGAAAAATGAAAATGGAAAAGTTTGTAATTCGCTTGAATCAAGTATTCCCATGAACTCCCACAACTCCCATGAACCATGGGACCAAATTAGAAGTGTGACAACCTGCTAACTGCGTTCAATAAAATTGTATTTAATAGATTTTTTCCATATTTTTTATTTATTCCTCTTATAAAAATACGGTTACGTAAAGTTCGAATAGCGGGTTGCCAAAGTTTGGATTTTGTTCCAGCCCCGATAAAGTTAAATTACTTGATTGCCTGGTACCCTTGGCATTGTATCGATCAAAGAGATAATCTCCTGCCCCCCTCCCCACAGATTGTTTACTAGTTGAAAATATAGTACAAAATAACAGAAGAATCAACAGTGTGAAGGCTTCAACTTAGACGTGGTGTCCACTTTTCCCCTTCTAAAGATATACAGACTGTAAACTGTATACTATAACTAAATAAAAGGCCATTTACATCGCATTTACACATTTGAAAATTGTCAAGTACTCATTTTGAAAATGCAGTATTTCTAATTGAAGGCTCAACTTCAAGAGTTAATAATAATAATAATAATAATAATAATAATAATAATAATAAAATAATAATAATAAAATAATAATAATGTTGTACCATTTAATGTTGATGGTGTTATTGGCACTTTAGAGTCAGCCCCTTTGTGGACCACACTATCAGCTGTGTTACTAAGTAACAGTACGGGACTGATCCTCTTGTAATTGAGAGTGGGTTCCAGCCTGACCCGCTCATGGCTTTAGCCTCCTGGGCTTTCGGCTTAGTGCGACCCTATTTTCTCCAGGTTCCCCCGCTGCTACCCCTGACATGCCCCAGAGGTACCCCTTTGTCGTTTGCTTGATAGAAGCCAAACTTCTCTGTGGGCTCTAAACACATTTTCTAATGTTTTTAAAAGCATGCCTTGCAGACTAACATCAGATGATATTTTAACAGTGTGCAGACGTCTCTATATATAATATGCATTATATATATAGTTTATCCATTGAAACCCATATGAAAAGCAATTGTTTCAGGGTAGATGATCACACAGTGTGTGGGTGCATTACTGTATAAATGAGTCAATATATCCCATCACACAAGGGGTTAAATGCATGCAATTTCATAGATAATCTTTTGCACTTCACAGATCAGGAGACGGTGATAAAAGAAGTCTAACTTTATTAATAGATTATTAACAGTTCAAAGCTCTTGACAGCAGCCTGGGTTATAATTTCAAGCTATACTTTGAGGATATGGCTAGATGTCTTCCAAAAAAAAAAGAGTTTACTGTTGGTTGAGTCTAAAGCAAAGTTCCTTACATGCTTCGGGTTTGAAATCACTGAGAGCAACATCTCAATGGCTGTTACTGTCACAAAAACAGAGTACTGGCTTGGTGGGGTTTTTATTCTTCTCTCGTCTCAAACAAGATGGACGGAATGTCTCCGAGTGAACACGTCAATCCTTCCCGCGATATGGCGAACACGTCTGGCACGCGCCTCTGGCCTGGTTCTGCCTTTGCGAAATGACCAGCGAGTCTTCTTTTGTTTTTTTACCCTGAAGGAAATGGAGCGGCTTCCGTTGCCGCATTTGATCTCCTCTCCCCCCAGGAACCGCCTTGTGAGGCGGAGAGGGAGGGTAGCCCGTGGGCCGTCTGCCGACTGTGCGCTACGGCGCATTGCCGTGCATGGGGATGGTGGCGATGCTCCGCGGCGTCTCCTTAAGACCAGCCTGCTGGCAGCTCATCTGCAAGCAGAGCTTAATGCGGTCCAGGAAAGAGCTGGTGGTGATGGTGTAGAGAATGGGGTTCAAGGCGCTGTTTATGGGCAGGATGAAGATCACCACCCACAAAATTATTGTGCCTGGAATATCAATAAGGACAAGATAGTTTGGATGGAGAGATAAGCAAACCATTAATAACAGTTGCCTACAGAAGGTCGGCTCCCGTCATAATAACAACACTAATAGTAATGGTAGCAATAATAATAATAATGATGATAGTAGCAATAAACATTATAAAAGAGATAAACGATTAAGAGATGTTTAAAGGTTATTCATTCTCTGTGATTTCAAAGTGGTGAGCAATTTCCGACATTCTCACGGCCTGCGGAAATGAATTCAACAGCATCAGAGCAACTGCAGGGATTTAACCAGGCTTGGTCTTGCGATAAGGAAGGACTAAGGAAGAAACATGGCCTTGAGACACTTCCATGACCCTGGACAGTGAGTTAACTGGGCTGCACACTGTCTGGCTGTGGAGTGAGTACCCCCCTGCCTTCCAGGCCATCTCGGAGAAGGACGAGTCGCAGCCTGAACGCCAGACTGGGAGGAGGTGGGGCAAGGTCATGTCCAGGCCAGAGACAAGGTGGTCTTGGAGTGGGGTGGTGGGGGTGGTGGTGGTGGGGGAGGGCTAGGAGGCAAGCACTTCCCAAAGTCATTTAACGGGTTGGGCCCGGTGCCAACAGAAAGAATCAGAAACTATTTTGAAGCTTTATAATGGAAGTGTGTGGCTCAACATCTCAATAAAAGAAAGGCGTGCTTGCCATAGCCTGATATGATCAATCTGCAATGATCACCTGCATTTACTCAGCACCTCAGCCAACACTGATTCGTTATTGCCTACCAAGGCAAAAATGTGAGTGGGGAAAAAATGAGATATTTTGCTTGATAATTAAAAAAACAGGAGTTACCTGTGATTTCCACTTGTAAGAGAGAGAGTATTTTCAGTAGAAATATAGGTATCCAACAAAGAGCGTCAGTGAAAACAATGAAGAAAAATCTCTTGGCTATGGCAACCTCCCGGTCAAAGACGCTCTGCCGGGCCGTTTTGGCGGTTTTCTGCACCGAGTAAAACATGCTGGTGTAGGAGAAGACAATGATAATGAAAGCAAAGAGATTCAGGCCTGAAAAACAAATGAATGAATGAAAAACAGACAAAACAAAACACGTTTTGGTTTGTAACTAGAGCCTCGCGCACACAACCAACTTAAACAAGAATCATTTGCAAATAAACAATTTGAGATCTGAAAGAGCATAAGCTGAGATCAAAACACTTTTTGGGATTTCATTTATTGTCATCACAGGCGTGGGCATTTAGAAGCTCGGATCTCGTATTCATCTCAAGAGCGCAATAACCTTCTAAATCTCAGTTCAATATTGCACTACAGACAATAATGGATCACTAGAAAAAAAAATAGAGGTTTCAACCCAATGACTAAAGGAGCATGCTATCCTTCACAGCACACATAAGCAGCAAGCAAGGGCTTACTGGCGAACCTCTTACCCAGGAATATAGCTGTTGAGTAGCTCCTGGCTCCTGGCTTCTCCATCATGTCCGAATGGAGCGGGAAGCAGACGCCGTTCCTGCCGTAGTAGTTCCCAAATGTCTGCCGGTCGCAGAAGGGTATGACAGCGATCACGAAGCCCAGGGTCCATATGGAGACCAGGGAGAAGACCGTCTGCTTCCTTCCGGGCCGGTAGCTGTGGAAGGGGAAGACGATGCACAGGTACTTCTCCAGGGTCATGTAGGTGAGCAGCATGACTGACACCTCCGTGGACAGCATGGCTAGGGATCCGATCAGCTGGCACTGCAGGCTCTCCATCCACAGCTGGGCGTGCCGGTTGTACTCCCCGCAGTACTTAATGTCGAAGGCACCGATGAAGAGCAGGTAAACCCCCATCAAGCAGTCGGCGCCTAATTTGAGGGGGAGGGGGGAATAGAAGTGGGTTTGATCATCACCGTTTTAAGCCTGGGAGTGTTAGACTGTCGATAAAGGTTTTAGTTTAGCTTTTGATTCTGACCTGGGAAAACCAAGTGAGATCCTCAAGTTAAACAAACACAAGGCAAGGTGGAATGAAAAACCTGGAAACGGGTATTCGAGGAATAGGTTTGGCCACCCCTGCTTTAGAGGCAGGGGTACATAAACCCTTTTATACAACTATAAAGAAAATTGAAACACACACCCAAAAACAAAACTCCGGCAATTACAATCTGTTCTTTTGCCTGAAGCATCCGAATATCAATGACGCTGAAACACACTCTAAAGGAAAATGCAGTACTTGCGGCGTTGACTGTAAAAGGCTATTAAACTGCACATGGACCGTCATAAGTAGGTTGCATTTGCTCACAGCACAGCGACTTGATGGCCATGGTGTGGTGGCGATTCTCGGAGGTGACGCAGGAGCGGAGGCAGATGACGAAGATGTTGCCAAAGCAGATGACAAAGGCCACCACCCACACAAAGACCCGCAGGATGATATTTGCCAGCAGGTTCTCGAAGGAGGAGATCCCATCCGTGTTGGGTTTGCAACTCCGCACGTTTGGGGAGTAGCCACAGTACTCAAACTTCTTAAAATATCTGTAGGGGAGATTTGTAGACAAACTAAATAAAAAACCAAACTGAAGAAAACCATATGGGAACATCACCCAAAAGGAATCCATATGAAGCAGCTTATCACACAATCATAATGAATACAGTGATAACCACTGAAGAGGACTGTGTCAGGGACGACTCACAGGGCCAGCAAAACCAAGAAAACATTATAACACAATTTGGATTTTTATTTGAGGTGTATTTTAAACTTTAGCAGACCAGTTTAAGAAAAAAAGGGGGGGGGGGGGGTTATATTTAAATTTTTTTGTTTTGCGATTTGGAAAAAGTGGGCACGGATTTTAGATGTTTTGTACTAGCCGAGTGTGTGTCCTCACGGTGCCTAGAAGAACTTAATTCTCATCCCTCATGGACATCACCACCTCTGTAATATCCCACTGCAATGTGACGACCCCATTATCCGATGGGATAACCTCGCTAATCCTGATGGACAGCCCACACTCTGGAAACTGAGATGCTAGGCCCGACGATGATCTCTAGGGGAACTTCGAATGAGAATGACGGCCAGAGCAGTTTTAAAATCACTCTTGTTCGCTGTCCATTTACTGAAAACATTTCCTCAGAGAATGACAAAAAAAAAACTGAAAAGGTAGAAGGCAATGAAAAACAGACAACTGTGAGAACATAATGCAATGTTAATCAGATTTGTAAAATTAATAAATAATTTCAGAGTTATGTATTAATGGCTGGGGGAGAAATAACACTGTACAGTTATGCTACTTACATGTGATAAAGGTCTCTGAAGAGTTTGGGTTAAGATTATATATTAATGGCCAGGTGGGAGAATCACACTTTACAACACTGGCCAGTAATGCTACTTACATGCAGTAAAGGTCTTCAAAGGGTTAGGATTTATATATTTATGGCCAGGGGGAGAAATCATACTGTCGAACATAGGTAAGTAATGCTACTTACATGTGGGAAAGGTTGCTAAAGGAGCGGAACATTCGGTTGCTGATGTTGGGGATTTCCACTCCCTCCATGCCGCTATGAGGACAGAAAATGATCGCGAGTGAACAACGCATTCCCTTTAAGACGCTACCAATAAGGAAAGGAAAAATAAATACATTCCTAGCATTTTTTTGAACTCCAGAAATTCACCTGTAGTTGTCCTAGGTAAACTAATTGAAACGTGTCTTCTGCAAGAAAACAGGCATTTCCTACGCAATACGCAATGGCTAACAAGCTATGTCACAAATTGATCTAGTCACCGTGGTGCAAAATAAACCCTGTTTTTGTTATTTCAGTTGAATTTTGATATCATTTATTAGATTACAAAAAAGGCGTTTCGAAAAAATCTAATTTTGGACGCTCATCGAAGAGGAGATGACTATCAGCCGTGACTCTGAAATCCTTCACAAAACGCCATCTGAAGTAGATCAAGTTTAGATCAAGGGTTTTGGGGCCCAAATCATAATCTCAGAATCTCAGAATCTCTTATCTGAAATCAAATGTAATTGTCCTAGGCTTTCCTTTCCTGGGAGATAATGTCAATCTGTGCCTCCTAGTGGCAGGACAAGGCTGAGTCATTGTTGATGTTCTGAAGCTAGAAAGACCTCGGTTTTCACGTTTATTATAAATTACATGTTTCATTGATTGGCTGATTTTGTCATAGCAGTGGGAGGACTGCTGTAACGTGGCGACTCTTTGCATCGTGTCCTGACACATATGGACAGGGCTAACAGAACACATAGGAAATTGACACGTACATAAACAAAGAAAAAAATCCTCAAGGTTCCCTCTCTGTTTCAGGGAGTGCCACTGAAAAGACACATACAGTAAGACCAAGAGACTGAAAGGGAGGGAGAAATGACTGAACTACAAGTTTTGGGAAAAGCCAACTGTGGTGAGACCCATCGTGTGAGTTTTACTCATGCGGAGGCCTGCAATTGGACTTCAAGTACCAGAAAAAAAGATGTCAAAAAACGTTGCATGTGCCCCCGTCATTCCTCGCTTTCAGACACCCCAACGCAATCTAGGAAACGGGTGAACGGCTCGTCTGATATAACTAATTTGGTTAAATCATGTGCCTTTTATTACTATACAAACGTGTTTATTTATACGGCTGAAATAAATTCAAGAAGCACCAAGCTACAAGTCCGGTGACTCACTCAGTTTACTGTCTGTCAAATTAAATTGGGAAAACATACAGGAGATACAGCTGCTGTGGGTTTACAAGGCTTTCCATCCACACAACCTGCAGATTGCTGGATCAACTTTTCTCTGCCGAATGACAGATATGTGAAGGGGAAAAAACTTTGATATTTATGGCTGGGGCTAGCTTCTGTATAACGGTGTTAAAGGTTGATTTAATACATCTGCCAAAGGGGGTAGAACGGATGTCTTGCTCATGAGAAATACACAGGCTCTGTCTTGAGAGGACTTTAAAAATATTCAAAAGTGATGATCCAGTAATATTTTATTTACAAGAAAGAAATCCCAAATATTTACGGTGATAACAAAGAATACAATTAAATCTGAGGTCTGTCGGACAAGCATTAGTAAATTATAAACATAATTGCAAAGAAAAAGGAGCATTAGATTCCTATCCAGAACCCTGTTAGACGTGATTACAAGGTTTGAGTGAAATAGGCGAATTCTAAAATCAGCCCAGCATGTGGGCCAGATGTTCTATAAATAGTTACAAGCAAAACAAAAACTTCATTGAAAACAGTGTATTTGCCATCTGCAAGGTTTTAAATGCACATTAAAGGCAGAATAGCTATTCACACTGACCTGTCCCATTACACAGACCGAGTAATGTTAATCTCACAAAACG
>JAOYSI010008022.1:2282-21253 GCA_025775065.1 Hiodon alosoides | reverse complement strand
GCTTAACTCACAGCCATTCGAGGCTCTGAAGGTCTCTGAACACTCCAGACTTCAGCTTTGTCAACTGATTCTTGCCGAGGAATCTGCCAAAAGCAGATTTTCAAAGGGAAGAAAACATCAAAGAGCCAACACAAATGGCAACATAGAGACTGAATTACCAAGAATGTGGACTACAAGACGCTTTATAGCTGGACCATAACACACTGGAGTTACAAATTTAAGAGTGCGTTTTAGGGCTTACAGTTTTCTCAGCTTGTAAAGCCCAGAAAAGGCTCGGCTGGATATCGTCTTGATACTGTTATTTTGCAAGTGTCTGAAAGAGAAGAATGCACAAATGGTTACAGAAAAACTGACATAGGGAGTAGAGATGCGTTTAAATTCTGATTTGTAATACTGTAACCACATGCGTTATCTACATGAACAATCATGCTTTCGAAAGTGCACACGACCTTCAGGATGAGCACTGTATCAATGTAAGCAGCGCCATGAGCAAACGTATGTACTAGTATTAGTGCAATTACCCAATGTTATTATTATACATCATGTATCATGAATATTTATAAGCAATGCATTGAGATCATAATGAATTCCACACACAATACAATTGGTTTTAACTATTACATTCTGTAGCTCTGATACTGAAAAGCCCATGAATTCACAGACTATAAAGTTAAAACCAATCCCTTTGCCAGGGTTCATTCAGGTGTCTTGGTAAATTACTTACAGACAGAATTAAACATGGAGTTTGATGTTTGATAGCAATCCTAGTTATTACAAATTCGGATGGATTGCGAGCTAAATCTTTTTTTAAAACAAATAATTTTGAATGCTTTATCTTAGCTTTAACAACTGTTTCTAAAGAACAGCAATTAAACAGAGAAAGGCCAATGGCAGCAGAATAGGTTCTTTTAAATCATCAACAAATTATGTCTCGTGGCCAATTCCCCCAATTTAATTTTGGTATTAAGGCATAGAGTGCAGGTTGGTCACTTAAAAGAAAGGAACAGTGTCACATCATGTTACAGGAACAATGAATCAGAAGTGAAACTTATTGGACCAATCAATACTAAAACACCAGAAGGACAGTAGGTTACATTTTAGCCACATGCAAGAACGCCAGATGCAATCTAGCTACATACTTTCATGGGTTACTTATATTTCATGCATCTAATGCTGCAGCAGAGAGTCTTCTTTCATGATTTTTTTATTGTGTTCTTGGGTAGGAACTCACTGTTCATTTACAACCAGGTCATCGTGCCTTTACTTGCATCTTTACTTTCTTAACTTGATTTGAGCTTCACCTTTGCCGAGAACACAGTAAAATTATGTTTTGACTCAACAAAGACATGAATATCCGTCGAATATCCATTTGTCATGAAAATTACTGATTTTTATTGCATTTTTCTCACTTGAAAGCGAATGATTTGCAAAGTAGATGCTAACTGAATTTTAAGTCCAGCAATGTTAAATCATCTGAGTACATCCCGATTCAATGTATTTCTCAGAAGAGGAGCTTTAAAAAGAACTCTTACAGATGGCGGAGCCGCAAGAAAAAAGTCTGAAAACTTACAGTCTTTCAAGATTTCTGTATCGGATTAACAGATCTGACGGAAGAGATGTTATCCAGTTGCTATTCAGCTCACTGTGGGAGAAACAATAAAGCCTAAATGTAAAGATCATCATTCAGCAGACAACAGACTTTTACTTGGTATCTGCAGCGGAAAAGTAATGATCCCTTTTAATCTCCAGGCGTTTCCCTCACTGAAGACCTCACTCAAAATGTTCAAAATACTTTTACCCAATAGAGTATTTTTCTCGTCTTGCTGCTTGTAAAATAAGTATTCTTCTTCTTATTATCATTATTATTACTATTACTATTATTATTACTATTATTATTAGTAGTATTGTTATAATACTAGGTTTAATGTGGTGATTTTCTTGACACATCATCCCAAGGTGCTTTTTAATGCAAACACAAACTATACAAATAAAAATAGGAATTTTAAAAGATCACATTAATAAATTACAACTCGATTGAAAACTCACAATTGAAAGCAGGTTTTAAGACATAATGTAAAGGAACTGACCAACCAATCTAGTCTTGGGGGGCTTATTCCACAGTCTTGTGGAAAAATAAGACCCTTCTCATGGGGTTCAGGACTAAAAGAAAAAACACAGTCTGAACAGGGATTGGAATTGCATCAATTTCTCCAGGAGCCACAGTGGGCTACCTTTTTCAAAGAGTCATGGATATAGTTTTCCGACATTGGCTAGATGGGTTTTCTGTTTTTTGGTTCCCTCTGGAGAAAGCTCTGGATGGCACCTTGAGAAAGCTTGTATGAGTATCTGACAGCACTGTGGTACTTTTAGTGACTGGTAGGCAGTCCAGTAGGTTTGAGAAAATACCAGTTAGCAAACCCAGGATGAAAAGACTGTAAGTCTGTCTATAAAGGATAATATCCCTGAAAGAACAGAGATAAGAAAATCGTTCAACTGATGAAGACTTTGCTGAAACTTCTTCTTCTACATTTGACAAAACAGGACTTAATAGATGCGTTGTCATACAAAAAAATCTCTGTTAAGAAAGGTGAAAGGGACTTTTTGTGGCGCTTTTCAGGTACACTTTAACTACCCTTAAAATGTCGGGTTTGATCAGTTGTATAATATTTTACATTGTGTAAAATGCCAAGAAGTGGAAATTAGTCAGGCATTCATTTGATTTATTTTTAGATGGATGTTTTTACTATAACGGGCAATTGTGTGGTTGGCTGGGCGGCACAATGGCCTGATTACAAAGACAATTCGGAGGAGTGGCATTCTGCTTCAGTGTAACTGAGGCAACATGCCCTAGTTCAATTTAGAGTTTGAGCTTAGGGGAAATTGATTGAAGTTTAGTGATTTGTGGGGGGGGGGGGGGTTATTTTTTTCAGTATGCTTATCATCAGATTTGCAGTTGGGGACACGGCAGTGCGACATTGGCTCCAGCAGATACTGATATTCCACACAGGCCAGATAACCTGACAGAGTAATGTTTGTGTACCAAGCCTCATTTTCATTTCAAAAAGGCTTCCACTTTTTGTATATTTGCCAAAGCCCTCACCCAGAACTATTTCAACAGCTTTCTACCACTAGATTTCTGCAGAGGCTTTTGAGGTAAATGACCTTATTGGCGGGGGTTAACGGCAATGTGGAGATGCTTCAGACTCATACCAGATACACATACATACCAGATTTTTTTGGCATTTTTGAGCTTATGAGAGGCTTCACAAGAGACTAAGGCTTTTGATTTCAAGAGAGACAGACAAGCAATAGAATTTCGATGTCTATTTCAATCACACATCTCAGTGTAACTAGTAAACTTAATTTTCTAGCCATTTAAAAAAATCAGTTCATCAATAGTATTTGAGAGCATATACAGTCATTTCAACAATATTGAAGTTAAAACAGTTAGACCACTAGTTAGGGGACATATTCCAATTTAAAATAATGCCAGATGTCGCCGTGTATGTTTAATTAGGTGTTTTCATTGATGATTTCTGCCATCTTCTCTGAATATTAGCAACTCTCAATTTTAATTCACTGATACAGTTTTTTTTCCCCCTGTTAAGTTCATCTGCATTATAACACCAGCCAAACAAATAAGATAAAATGCTGTGGCAAAAAGGTGGATGAGTCCCAGACTGTTTTTTTTTTAGTAAGATCTGTTTTATCCCCTCTGGTCCCAAAAGTGTGGTCATTTTCTGTATAGCTCTTCCTTTATATTGATTTGGGTGAAATGGTTCATTTGTAGCCCGCATGCTAACTTCCTGTCTCTAATCACCTCTGGGGCCAGGTACAACCCAGCATGCCAGAAACATTAACACAGCAGGCAGATGATGTAATAGTAATTAAGATTTTTAAGATTTTCATGTCTTGCATGGGAGGAGGCACATGTTGGTTTGTAATAAAGGGGCATTGATATTGTAGTCACATGGTCATATTAAATTACCATGTCTTTCTTAATTGTCCAGGTGGCTCATGCAACTGAACCTTTTGCACCCCATTTTTGCTGTAATGGTGACATCTTTATTCACCTCTAGCAGTTTAATTCATTATTGCATTACATGGGTTCTTTGTTCAGGTCTGATAAATGGCTGCAGGGGTAGTGGTGCTGGGGGAGGTTTTTTTGGGTACCGACAGGGTGGCCACATTAGAGGACACAGGACTGGGGCGTTGGGGGGAGGGGGGGTTGGTTGGGCCAGGGTTGTTTCTGGGCAGTTCTAGCTGAATATGAAGAAACAAATTCCATTAGATAAAATTAAAAGGAATCTTCTTAGTAAAAGACTGTACACCTTGGCTTTTTGATTATTCTGTTTTAACTGTGCATTTTAAACATTTCTTCAACTGTAAATTGATAATGAACCTTTTGTTTAATATTCTGTCAGTGGCATTCTATTGACTGATTTTCTGTCCTTACACTGGGCACTCACGGGGCCGTGACATTGGAGGACACAGGAGGGGGTGTTTCTGGGTACTTACTGGGGGGGGACTTTAGAGGACACTGGAAGGGGGAGGCGTTTCTGGGTAGAAACAGGGTGATGACATTGGAGGACACAGGAGAGGGCATTTCCGGGCACTCACAGGGCGGTGACGTTACGGGAGATGGCAGGAGAGGGTGTATCTGGGCACACACAGGGCAGGGGAATTTCTCGGTACTCACAGGGCAGTGACATTGGAGGACACAGGAGGGGGTGTTTCTGGGTACTCACAGGGCGGTGACATTGGAGGAGACGGCAGGCACAGACAGCAGCTCTTTGTTGTGACAGTCCACTCTCCTCCCCTCACAGCGGCACACCTCTGGAACCACATCCAGCACTACAGGACCACAGTGGGGAAAACAGAGCGTCACGTGGGGGGCTTTGTGGGCAAAGCTACAGAAAGGCAGACCTGTGAATATTAATTCTCTATTTCCCCCACAGTGTCCTAGTTAAAAACAGCAGCTATTTCCCAATTCCCAAATGGTAAAATGTTTGGATCAGGACCGTTTCTCCATCTTCCATAACATTAATTGCGGAACATAGTTTCCGAAAGCATTCTCGGAAAGAACTGATGCATTGGAGAAAGTATTCGCAGTCGTGCTTAATCCCCGATAGATTTATTTTGTACAATGAATGGAGATTGAGATTAATATTCCGGAGCGGCAAAAGGCAAACACTCAAAAGAAAGAGATTACTTTTTTTTTTTTAAACCTTCAACTGCATATATCTAGGTGGATTCCCAGTCAATAGTTTGGGGCAAAGATGATGCGGTGTCCATTAGCACATAGGGGTTCGGAGAATTAAGTTCTTAAGTTATGCGGAAATAAAATACGTTTACCGTTTCCCTTTGTTTCTCCAAATCATTCTCACCTTGGGGCATAGTTGCTTTACATTATCAATAAAAAACAGACGGTGAAGTGTAGCAGTTCCAGCTGTTTTACTCACTGCATTCCTTTGATTCTTGGACGCTTGTCTTCAGAAAGGCATCAAACAGGTGAGGCCATCCACTGTTATCGACTGCAAAACAAAAAAGATAATTCCATTCACGGCGATTGTCATCATGGGTGCAATTCTGTAACAGTTTTGCTCCTTTTATGCATCTGAATGAGTCAATGCACAGTCACCGACAGAGGCAGCTCACCATTGCATTCATGGGCATTCCTACCAAGGAAAATGCATGAGAAATTCTGACTGCCTCATTTGTAAGAACACTTGAGTAATAGGGATGTCTTTAATATTTAAAGAAGAACAATCGGCACAGAATTTACACTGTGTTGGAGTACATAGTGTTGATGTCCCTCGTGTTGCTGTGTGTGACTAATGGTGGCTGGGGATTGGAGTAGGCCAGGACAAGGCTTCAAGCCAGCACAACTAGGGTGAAGCGCTCTCGTGTTTATCTCTGCAGGCTTTTGTTGACCAATTAGTGCTCAGGCGGGATATTGGCGGAATGGGAGACTAGGGTGGATCCGGATTGGCGCAGCTCTGCACGTCAGTGGCCAATAAGGTTGAGCCTCCTACACAATTCTGCTCTACCGCCTGAAAAGCTGGTCCCCACCGCCCAAAATAAACCTTCCGAGTTTGGAGCTTGCCTTAAAATCCCTTCCTTTAGATACTGTTGCAGGACAAACCATCATCGTTTTGCGGCCTTATGGGACAAGAAATGCTGGAGTAACTGTCAGTAAACCCAATTTTTGATCCAATGATCACACGAATGCATCAATATTTAAAACATTTTCAAGACTACTTTTATATATGCATGAACTTTACATAGGCCGTTTATTTCAGCTTTCTCTGTGAAATAAAATGTCTAAAGCTAATTAAATTATCGTCCCACATGCTTATTGTTTCGTGTGGCAAGCAGCCACGAGATCTGACCTCGAGGCAGCCCTGGGCAAACTCCCAGCCCTTTCCAGGAAATTTGGATTTGTATGCGTTTACTTGTTAACTACAATGATGTTTTGACTGTCGGCAGACTGCCCTGTAGGCTGCAGTAATATATTGATATGTTTGGAATTGTATTATTTTATATGGTTGATGCGTTTAACAACTTCCAGACCCGGCCACTCCCTGCTCTACATTAAACCACAAAGGGCCTTAGGCTTTTAGCTATAGTGGATTTGAGAAGCACAAGTCTCAAGATTTAATCACACCGAATATTTTGATTTTATTCATCAGTGAATACAATTCAAATTTCAAGGTCTGAAAGAGGTTAAATTGAATAGCCCAGAATTCACAGCTTCTGACAGCCAGAACTGGGTTGCACGAAATGTAATAGGATTTTTTAAAATATGGAGGTTTTTGTTTTTGTTTTGTTTTTTGGCAGCTGAATGTACAGGTGCATTTTTACTTATTTATTTATTTTACTCTGGCCAGTAATATAGTTCCATTGAAGCTTGGTATCTTTTCTGGTTTTCTGAAGTTTTACGGTGATGGGGATAATTCTTTAAAGACTAGATTAAATTACATTTCTGAGTCCTTTAATGCTGTAGATAACCACCTACCCTGAGAAATACGTTTTAAATTAATTATTGACGGATATAGTCATCATTTCTGCTTTAGCCCACCGGAGAAACCATGTCAGAGCAAATTGAGAAACCAAAATGAAAATCTTCAGGGTCATGTAATTGTCTCCCGTGATATCAGTGTTTAAGCCCTATCCACCCCTTCTGGTTACTAAACTCACCACTAGGGCCCTTCAGTGTCTCAGTCCCTGAGAGCCATTGCCTTGTGATTCGGATTCACAGGTTCGAATCTGAATCGTGTCATCTGCTGACCGGGACTGAGAGTCCCAAGGGCACACATTTAGCAGATGTAAGACCGCTGCAGGGTGAGTTCGAGTTGGGGATGGGTTTTTGTCGGCTAGTGGTGACCACTGCTGAGTTCTGCTTGTCTATGAGCCAGACGTGCTGAAAGAGAGCTGTCAATCCTCCAACTGGCGCAGAACCTCCTCTACCGGGTGGTGTGTGAGGCACAGACCACTGGGGGATAGGTGGGTTGTAGTAACCCCCTGAGCGTCCTCCTTGGGTCTCTATGTGGTCTCTGTGACTGGTCCTGGTCAACTAATACAAAATACATCATTGGCGATTCCAAATAATGGAGAAAATGGGGGAAATTGTTTGAAAAGTACTTTTTAAAATCTCACCACAGTTGTCTTCGTCTGCCCCATTGGCGCAGTCCTGAATGCCATTGCAGTGACGTGGCTGTGGCAAACACACCGACAGGTTTCCACAGGGGAACTGCCCCAGGGGGCAAATGTCTGTGGCCGGATAATTCCCCTCAGTGGTGGACTCTGCAAAGAAATGATAAAGCATTTCTACCTTTAAAACAGAGGTTCAGGTGACATCTCGCAAGATATGTTCCTCGAAAAGTCATACTTTTAGGTTTGGGATGATTAAATAAGCAATTTTCAGAAACTTAAGGAAAGGAAAAATTAAAAAGCAGATAAAAATCCTCCCCCAGGTTGAGGTATACCAGTAATTCCTGATTAAGTGAAATGGAAAACTAAATTTTTAATCGTATCAATCCAAAAAACCTCCCCTGGTGGCAAAAAGTCTAATCACAGGTTTAGTTGATTTTTCTTGAAATCTTTTGGAAAACTGCGCTCCCCAGTGCAGGTGGTCCAGGTGCAGGTGATAATAAATTATAATTATAAATTATAAAATTGGGCCTGGAATTTGCGCATTAATTTGGGTGGGTAGAGTCAGTCCATTCCCTTTCGCCCAGTGGGCCCCCCACCTGTACTTTATGCACCATGATAGCACATTGAATGTAAACCTGGCATTTCACACAGGAAACTTTGAACCCTGGTATAAACATGCTGTGTTTTTTTGTGTAAGGTTAAACAGATCAATTGCAGCTCAAATAAAAACAATAGTTCAACCATGTTTTACAGCTAAGGCAACAGAACAGACACAAAAAAGCATACACAAGAAAAACCTTATTAGAGAAAGATAACAGAACAATGTTTGTGCCGATCAAACAAATAATATTTACAGCAAATCATTTTCATTAGTAGCTCAAGGACATGAAGCCTTTTGCAAGGAATATTTCTCCAGCAAGAGGGAGGTGCAGTGATGTTGGTTATTAGGTCTGAATCAGCCTTCTGGAGTTATCTACCTTATGGGACTATCTACGGGACACCAGTATTGACACTAATCATTTTTAAGAATTTAAGAGGAGACAGCTGTTATACCTTTAATTTGAGTTTGTTTTAAGTAGAGCCCCAAAAACAAATGTGACTTTAAGCTCTGAAGTCTTAAATTATCCCGTGTTGCTGTACTCAGTCTGGCTGGATAGCTGTAGAAGATGAGTCTGGAATCTCCAGAAGGTCCTCTGCTGGGGCGGCACCCTTTGTCCTCTGTGGAGTCGAGTCATATTGCTGTATGATGGCTTACATCTGCACTGAGAGTACTCTGGTGAGGGTTCACCGGTTAATCCTTCTTCACAAGGTTCTCAAAGTCCTGCTGGTTTAGATTTTTCACTGAAACCAACATCCGATCAGAACCGGCATGCAGTCTTACTCTAGGTTTTCCATCGCCAGTAGTTGACAGCGGTTGTTTGCCCTGATGGAGAGATGAGTCCCGTAGCCTACTTTGACAAAAGTTATCCTGGGAGAGATTGCAGGTCTTGTCAGAAGGGCTAGGCCTGGCTTCTTCGGGGCCGTTGCGAAGACTCTCTTCAGAAGAAGATCAAAACAGAAGAAGTCAGGAACCAAAAAGAGATAGATGCAGAGTATTCCATTTGTGTTGGGGCATTTATCCACTTTACCAACCTGTGCTGATTGGCTCAGTTAGACAGGAAGCTGACTACAGGTTCAAATCCATTGGTGAGCTGATGCCACACATAATTGATGTTCAGTCAGGAGAGGGGAATCCTTTCTTTTTGATGGATGAGTTATGGTGTCTAATCCCTAAAGAGGGGCTGTATGGCTTTTCATCCCCACTCCCCTCACCTTTGAAGTGACCTTGCTCTGGTCTGCTGATCAGGGAAGATAGCAGGTTTGGAGGAAGGAAATAAACTGAAACTATTCAAATATAAATTTAACAATCAAATGACAATGTGAGTTACACAGCTCAGGGTGGTTTATTGCATGGTTGCTATTTACAGCTGGGGGAACCCGTGGACAAGATAAGATCCGGTGCTGTTCAACCGGACCTGTTTCACTAAATTCAGGCCAGTGACCTATGGAAGTACAGTACTGTTTTAACTCTATCCAGGCTAGAGGGGAAAACAGCTCAGCTTAGCTCATGATTAATACAGTCAGGTCTGTTTCACATTTCAACTGACATATATGCCAAATAAATGCCACATTAAGAATCCACAAGAAGGAATCATTAGTTTTAGGAAGTATTCCTTCTGTTCAAATATCTGTTGAGGAATTAGACCAAATTAAATCAAGTGGGGGCTTTTCTCCTTTTTTTAATTATTATTTTTTTAACATTATAACATTTTTAACATATATTTTTAACATATATCCCACCTATTAGGCTTTTTCAGCCGACTGAAGATGAATGTGGTATTTCCCAATGCTATAAACACTGCTTGAACAACAAGGCTAGTTTGGTTTTATTAAACCCATTTGACGATATATTTTATATGAATAGCTGTGGTATTTCCCATTGCTATAAACACTGCTTGAACAACAAGGCTAGCTTTGTTTTATTAAACCCATTTGACGATATATTTTATATGAATAGCTGTGGTATTTCCCAATACGAGACACACTGCTTGAACAACAAGGCCAGTTTTGTTTTATTTAACCCATTTGATTATTTTTTTTAAACTTAGAATTTTATGCACTGTATTTAACAGAGTATCTTACAGTCATCCAGTTTGTAGTTGATTTTCTGAAAAAATATGACTTAAGACAACAAATGAGAAATAAATAAATAAACCAACAAATAACCTGCTTCATAACATGTAATAATGTTGAAGTGACTTTATATGTTATCCTGAGCGCTACAAACAAATCTTTCATGCACACTTTTGAGAGAATCACACTTTTGTATCTGTCACTTTCAACATTTCAAATCACACAAAAATTGTAAATGTCATGTCATTATTGATTCACATTTAAGGCCTTGCAATCTTAAATGTTGCAATCACTAAGATAATAAAATTATGGGTAATTTTATTAAATTTTATTCTATTAAAATACTTTGCTCCAATACCTTGGATTCCTTAATATATTCTTACATCCTTAATAATAATATTATCTTCTGTGTAATGTTATTTAGTTTAGTGAATAACAATATTTAGTTATGCATTTTGACTTGTCGCCTGCTACCAAACATGGCGATGTTGAGGAAGAACTCAAGGTCTCCTAGCTAAGCGTCATTTTACGCACTGTGGGCCGCAGAAGAGGTTCTGCGCCTATTTGAGGAGAGGCACGTCCCCCCCAGATTGCGCTGCTAGGCTGCAGGCCCTTTGAAGACAGAATAAGCCGGTCACCGATGAGCTGGGAGAAGCCATGCCAATTCCCACCGTCCCAGGTCCGGGCGGCAGTCCAACAATCGCACACCACTTGGCTCTCTGGGTCACGATCGGAAAAAGGCGGGATTAGAACCAGTGAAATCCCAGATCAAAGGGTTCCGTCGGTGCTTGGGCGCACACCTGTATGAACTGTGCCACCTGTGCGGACCCGTTTAATGCGCATTTCTTGACAGCACAGGTGTCCGTTCTCCAAGCCAATCATGCCGCCTCATTAGATTTTCCAGGAAAAGGGCCATTTGACATAGAATCTGATGATCTGTTCTTTGAAATGTAGCGTACTTTAAAATTCCAGGATTGTAGTCTGCAAATTTTTTGAACCACCTGTCCTCACAGGACAAAGCCTCCCATTTTAATCCACCTGAAGTGGACACTGAAGGAAAGGTCAAAGTGATCTTATTAGAACCACGATGGTGGGATTTTTATAGAATCTTATATGGGTATGTAAAAGTTGATTTGCTTTTGTGTGCATGCGGACAGTTCAAGTTCAGAACAAGGTGGAAAGGAAAACTTCCCACTCTCATCATTGTTTTTTTTTTCATCTGCCAGATTTTAACGAGGAGTTTATTTTTTATTTATTAAGCAGTAATACTTATAAAGAATGCATAACCAATGTAACATCTTAGTTTAGAACTAGACTGTTGTTGGAAGGGTTTTAAGGATGATTAGGCATTGTTTTTATTAAGCATAAATTGAATTATAATTTCCATTGTAATGGGAAATAGTGTTTAATATTGCTCCACTTTTCCTACAGAATTTAATAACTGCATTGGTTGTCAAAGCCAGAAACCGCAGCCTCCTGAGTAGCTCAGTGAGTAAAGGCACTAGACCCAATGAGCTTGAAGTATGAATCCATACTATGTCACTTATACTAGGATATTCCATGCAAATTCTAGAACATTCTCTGTCATCGTAATCAACACTTTGAGTGACATAATTTCTTTTTTTTAAACAAACTTTTAACAAAACTTTCACAGCAGCAAAGATCAAAGATCGTAAAAAAAAGCAGCAGAGATAGATTTTTTGGTGGGCGTTGTCATCTGCTTCTCTTCCAGACGTCTCAGTTCATGATGCTGTCAGGTCACATGACTGATGGAAGTAATCATCGACAATGGTTGCTATTTCTGCCACCACTCGCGTGACCTTACAGCCTCAAGACCACTCTCTGGGGTGGTGTGGAGCAAGGCGTGTTGGACTTCAGGCCAGCTGCAAGGCTTAAAACAGACACTGCCAAATGGCCTGGGGGAACAAAGAACAGGGCACGAGGTATTGTATAGAGGTGTGAGTTACTGATATATTAACAGTCCGAAATGTATTTGGCTGATTTCCAATTATGGAATGATATCTGTAATATTAGTTAATTGCTATTTAATGAGTTGAAGCTGCAAATTTAGAATCCCTTTATTTCTCCAATCGCTACTTTAGTCCTCATTGTAAAATTTCTGGAACATTCTATTCAAAATTGGGTGGAGCGAACTATAAAGGTCAACAGTTAATTTTTTATCTGAAAAAAAAGATGTGCTTTGGAAGAATCATTTAAAAATAATTTTTTCACACAAAAGGGTTTAATTAGGATATGGTGCGGTCTGACACTTTCAATTTAGTACGTACCCTTTAGGTTTTAACAAGGTAACAGGCTAATTGCGAATGGCAATCTGAGAAAAAGAAAACAGACTCCATCCTTATTTATAGCCCATCTCACAACCTGGTACATTTTTTTCTCACAAACGCTGTAATCGGCTTCTATATAGAGAATGGCATTTGGTTTCCACATTTAAAATTTTTTTGTTGCCTGTTCCCTACTGAAAGTGTTCAAGAGGCCTTGTAGGCAGTGAACCGTTTAACTTTTTGGCTCAGTAATCTGATCCCGCTGTCTGTCAGCCTGGCCAATCCTTCATGGTATAAAAATTTCCCGTCATGTTTCAGCACTCTATTCTGTTGGAGTTTGGGCGAACGATCAGCTGTTATCTTCTAAACATTTTAATACAATTTACATATTCACAGTATAGCAATGCTACTATCGCCTTTCTATTGTAGATCGAGACATGTTCAAGAACAAATGGATACTACAAGATGGAGGGAAACTAAGATGGCCAATCTACAGATACACACCTGTTAAAAACATCAAGTTTTTCAACTGCTCTTCTGACATGTTGTAAGGTTAAACACTAACGTGAGAACTGAAAATAAAATAGCCATCTGAATGGTTTTATTCTTAAGTTATCATAGTTTTTATACACACAAATAACTTGACCTTAATTATCCCAGAAATCCTTTTTTATGCATCCTTTCAGTACAGGTGCAATAGAAAAAATGTTTTGTGGATTAACCAAATCTAAAATACATCAGGAAAGAGGAACAGTGGTCTCACCGACAGGGATAGATGGACACTGAACAGGATAGCCTCTAAAAACCACAATATAACAGTGACATAATTTACCACAGAACTGAATCCATGTCTTCGTGACCCAGTCTCAACCAAAACTTCACCCTGCAGTTGAGCAGCCATTCGCAAAACCGCTTATAACCAAGGCCAATGCGCAGCAAAGCATAACCCTGATGTAATGAGCACAAAACCCGGACTTTCCGGACCTCTGGACGAGTTTATGTTTGGAGAACTCTCGTTGAAGGTGAGAGTTTCTCTGATTGGTATCGATTTACCCCTACTAGGATCTCACCAGATAACGATCGAGCTGAAAGTGTGCATTGAGTCCTTCAGCTAAATTATGAGGTTATGATGGATTGAAGGTAGAAGAGAATAAATGTAATATTTGTTTTTACAACGAACGATGTGAGCGCTCCCGTCATGTCGTTCATAAGCATTTTGGGTTTGGGCAACAGAAACAATTGTTTTCACAGTTTGTGCGTTCTGATATTTTAAAAGACCATTGAAATACGTAGAGAAATGTTGAGCATAGTTGTGCTACTTATAGCTTCAGACTGATGTAATCTGGACCTGGCCTTTTTCTAGCTCTTGGAACGACTTCACTAAATGATTTATATGATCTTGGGTGGAACTTGATGTATGAGACAACAGGTAGGGTGTTGTGAGATGTGCGAATTACAGATGGAAACTGAATATATTAATCAATTAGGAGAAAAAACAAGAACTTTGTTTGCAATTATAAATCCCCCCCAGCTATGTAAACCAATTAAAAAGAGACAGGGTTGATGTTCAATTATTTCCAATGCCACACTAAGATTCCCTTTTGATGTAACTGCCCTGCATCTGGTTGTCGGCAGGTATATAAACTTGACTTCCAATTCTCTGGAGAGAAAAAATTGAGATGGCTTGCCACAATTTCCTTCTGAAGTAATTTTCCCCAAGGTAGTGGGTGGGGGGTAAGAGGGACAATTTATCTCAACTTCTTCAAACTACCTGATAAAATGGTTACGCAGAGCAGGTGGGCTGAGTGGTCAAATTTCACCTCCGACCCCAAACCTAAGAATGTTCCTGATGTATACTGATGTTTCCTTTAAAAATAACTGTGCAGTGCAGAAGTGCCAAAGTTCAATAATATAAAAATCCCCCAATTATTTATTTTTTTTCACTCAAACTCTCATTTTCATAATTTTATAGTTATTAGATTCTTAAAAATGACTTAAAAAATTACAAAAAACACACATCTTGTAAAGGAAGGGAAAAGTAATCAATTAATCTGAGGGGTGGGTCCACAGTAAAATATACTGTTCAAGCAAATGGACTTGTTACCCTGGAATTCTACAAAAATCTCCTGCCACACATATAGGTCATGTGTACAAACATAAGCTTAGTCACATTGGATAAAGGTATCAGCTAAAAAAAAGTAAACTAAATCATTCACAGAAAGATTAGAATGTACAGGGACTGGAAATTGGAAATGTCGGGGTATGTGGGTCATCTCAAAGCACGTGGGGCCCTCCCACATTTACATGAGCGGGGGTGAATTATACATTTGTCTCATGGTAAATATAAGCATACATTTATATTTATATCCCTATTGAAGGGAACAGTAAAAACAGGGGTAGGGTTCAGCTCGCATTGCCATGGAGAGCTGCACCATGCGAGCAAAAAAAAATAAGAAGAGCATTCAGAGGTCTGGAATTTAATGGACAAAACTTCCCCGTGGAAGCATATATGACATTCCCTCAGAGCCATCCCAGGCACAGTCTGACAGAGGTGCGAGATTTTTCCACAGCTGGGGGCCCCAGCGCAGCTGTGAAAAGAACCACTGGTGAATACACTTGTCCAACGTCTGTGGAAATCTGCAAATGAAGGGTTGCCTCACTGACTTTGATCCTAATGAAATGTCTCTGTGTAAATTCATATTTTGTCAAAGCGTATGTCAATCCTGCTTTATGTCACACAATCATCATTTAATCTCAAAACCTTCAAGAAAATACGCCATCTGCTGGTTATTTAGCAAACTCATTGAAAAAATTATGCGTACATAATATATTTATAATAATAGCACAGAAAAGCTTAAGTTTTTTCTTCATAAGGGGTACTCGATTTTTCCTTGCATAAAAATGTCCATTAATCTTTCATTAAACAGTTATTGAGACTTCTCTGCATGTTTATCAAAAAACTAATAAATGCAAATCATGGATGACTCCTGACTAAGGAGGATGAACTCATTATTTTGTGTCAATGTTGCAAAAGAGTGTGCCACCTCAAGATTACAAGAGAGAAATTCCTTGAGCCAAATTGTGAATCTAAACAGTGTTTAAAATGTAAAATGGCCACATTTGGGCAAGGAGAAACATAAGAGTGCTTCTATTACAAACCCTCTTTTGAGATTCTGCACGCATCTTTGTCATCATTATCATAATAATATTAACTCCTGTACGAACTGGTGTGCATTCACATTAATTTCAGTCATTATGTGAATTCAATCAGGGATTGAATAAATTGATTAACACTTATGGAACGGAGCCCATTGCTCATTGTGATAAGGCTATTTCTGATATATTCAGTGTGAAGGGGGTTAGGGTGGGGGAATGCTTTCCATTTTACGGTACTTTTGTAAGGTTATTTCTGTCTACTCCTCTAAATCCTTCAAACACTGTAACAAAACCGACACTGATTTATCTACACACTTCTGAAAGTCTATTGAGTATTAATCAAAAGACACAATTTCTTTTGGATCATTAACCCTGAAAAATACATACTTGTTTAAAAAATGATCACTAGTTAATCCTAATATCTTTACATTTTGCAAACACGTAATTTATCAGCAAATAATACTAGATTGAACACAAGGACAGCCACAAGCACCGCACGAAGACTGAATTTAAATACAGGTCCTACGCAATATTGATATGTGGTTTATTTTCAATACCATTCAAATGCGCCACCTTTCTCAATGCAGTTAATTTATTTATCTGAGACAAACCAAATATAAAATCATTGCAAAGAAAAACTTAAATACTATATGGTCGTGTGGGAAAAACTCTGTAACAGAATACAGAGTTGGCAATTCATTTCTAATTCATTGACAAACATGTCACAGACAAAAAATGTTGCTGTAATAAAACATTTAGATATGTCCATCCACTTTTTGCATGAATGATCTTTTAACAGGTTATCGCTTATCCTTTAAAGACTGCAAAATCAACAGGTTATGTTCATTTTACATATATCTTCAATGTACAGCCAAATACAAATCGATACACCTCAACGTAATCCTAGATAGTTGAAATTTTAGGCATTTAGACCATTCCCCTTTCGTATTATAATTGAATCCTTAACTTAAATCAAAAGAGCAGACAATAGTATTGTTGTTATTAGAACAATCCAGTATTGTGCTGACACCTTTAACTTTTTTTTTTTTTTTTAAACACGCTTTTAACTGTAGCAGTGGTTTTTCTGACAGTATTTACTTTCACATTTCGACATTCTTGGCCACTACCATTATGTACACGCAATATAGCATAATTTAAATTGTTTAGAATACCGTAGTATTTAAATTACTTGATGAATGATATGTCTAAAATATATCAGTTAACTCTAAAACTCATGGCATCAATACATTAGTGGAATGGGAATTTTTCGAATACTGTACAATAAACACATTTCTTGAATGAACAAATAAATTTAGATTACATCAACGGGACAAACAACATTTATACAGATGTCATGACTTTGCATTCAGCATACTGTCCTAATTTTCTAAAACTCAGTTTCTCAGTTTGCCAGAAATTGGGAGAAACACAGATACCACACAGAAACCGACTATTTCAGCAGTAACACTTTGTATTCTTTTAATATCATGCACTCCTGGGATTGTGTTCACCTGAATTGAATCATTTGCAAAGGATGAAATTTGAATTCCTTACCCATGACCGCAGTCAAGGCAGCCAGAACAGGGAGGATGCAAAGGAGCATCTCAGCAGCTCTGTGATAATCTTAGATCCAGGCGAGTGCAAGCGGAGGCAGAGGCACCTCTCCTGCAGATTCCTCAGGCTTGTGACCATCCCACAGACTCACACGCGCGCTGTTACGCACATGAGCGCACGCACACACACACACACACACACACGCGCGCGCACACACACACACACACACACACACACACACACACCCATGGACTGTCACAAGCCTCATCCACCGATGAGTTCCCCAGTAAGGAACTTACATTGTTCATTTTTAGCTGGAAGCGCTACCCCTTCGCTTGTTTAATGTTAGTCTTGGCGCACTTGATATGTCTGAACCAAATGTGTCTGATTTAAGGGCTTGTGCAGTTGTATTTCTGTAACTGTGTATCAAAGGTAAATATGACTGAATTTCCTGTGAATGTGTGTCAAGGTATAGGTTTACTGCAGATTTAAACTCTAGACGAGAAGCAACGCAATGTCCAAATGTTTACTAATGGAAATGCAACAAGATGTCATGCAGTCCAACTCACTACATTTTCTTTGTTATTATATCCAAAGTTAAATTACCTTATTTTTTTTTTTTTTGTTAAATCCAAATGAGTATGTTTTTTGCAACAGAGTTTTTTCCCCGGAACCCAAGCACTATAACATATATTTTCAAAGCAGCTAAATCATGATGGATGTTATATTATATGGTTTTTATACTTCTTTTCTTCTGTTTAATGTCAGCAGAAAAGCACCGGTTGAAAAGCTCAGTCTTAGCTAACGTTACTCAGGCAATGAAAACCAACGACAGACCAGGAAGCTAGAAATTGAATGTTAACTTGGTACCGTTAAGCCTATTATTATTATTTTTTAAATTTTGAATTATTGTAAAAACTCGTACTTGTACCCTTAACGGTAATGTGAGCCGAATGCCTAGGAGCAAAGTATTTTGGATTTTTAGTAGAGTTCTGGGTGTTACAAATATAAACCTTCTCCACAAAATATTTCACTAATCGTAAATTTTAATAACATATGGTAGCTGTTTTCATAAATAGCAGTCGTTTGCCGCTTATTTTTGTTGTCTAGAATTTCTGTCTAATTGGTATTTTGTCACAAATTTTTTATATAACGCACCACTGACAGTCTCAAGAATGAATCTTCAATAGGTGGTGACAGTGCAGGGCAGTTTGTTACACCACTGAGGAGCCAGAGATGTGGGCTTTTGTCAAAAGGGTGCGTGGAGGGATTTATGCAAAAGAGGGAAAGATTGAAGTCTGTATGTGCATGTCAAGTGATGGACAAGAAACAGAAGTATGTTATATTTATATTTTAAGAAAGTATGAAACAACAACAATATATACAGGCAATACCACATTACCTCCTCAAGCACCAACCCCAACCCTATGGGTTTTTTTGACACCATGTGCGGTTAAACTCTTTTCTGGAACAAGAAAAAAAAAAATATCTGGAGTATTTTTTTGTATGGAGAGAGACGACAAGGTGATCAGCTACAGAGTGAGTTGTAGCTCAAATATTCTCGAGTTTGAAACCACAGCTGGTTGTGATTGGATGTAAGAACTGCTAATAAACCACTAAGATTTTATTCAGTGTAATGCATTTTAA
>JAOYSI010008021.1:28106-79422 GCA_025775065.1 Hiodon alosoides | reverse complement strand
CCCCCGTGGGGCTAATCCCCTTTTTTCACGTTTAGCCCCGCCTACCCGACTTGTGAAAAAAAGTCGCTTAGAACCGAACCCAAAGTTGGCTGGATACACGGCGGCCCTTTAATCTTCGCCCGGCCTCAGCTGCTGTTGCCCTTCCACCTGTCGTTACAGGCACATGCTCAACGTGACGTGGGACCACAAAGACCTCTCCTTCAACAGCGAGGGTTACCTCACCAATCCCTCCATGGTGATCATCACTTTGGACCGAGAGAGGCAATGGGACAAGGTAACAAGGCCTAACAATGCGCGGACCCCATGCTTGTACCGTTCGTGCCAATGCTACTTGCTCTGCAGCAAACCCTCGGCCGTTAATTCTTACTTAGAGCGCTCTGTCCTGATTCTGTGTTCACACTAGATTATGCTGCCGACTCCTCACCTGAAAGGTAATAATCTGCGGCTTTATTGCCATTGCAGATGTTGCTTTGCACTTAATGAAATTATCGTCGTCTGCGCTGGCTGATCCAGAGCCTGTTTCCTCTACCAAAGACAGCTGCAAAATGTGATTATTTGCAGTGGTGCAGCAAGGTTTTAATGGTCCTTATTAAGACTGTAACATTTGCGGTAACATTTAATGGAATAAAAAAAAAAAGCTGTCCACACTCTTTAAAGTGTTTATGAACCCTGACCAGATATTGTTTGTAAGGATTTGTTATCAGAATTACTGATTATTTCAGGTAAAACATGCCCGCATTTCAGTTCAGCATGGAAATCATATGTTTTTTAACCAGTTAGTACTACCTATACTGAATGAGATACTCTTTTGCGTATTAAGTACTAAGACCGCTGTTTCTAGGTAAAAGTTTTTAAATGATCCTATTCTTAAACCTTCATAATTACCCAAGGAAATGCATAAGCAAACTATACATCACAATAGAGGAACAGATATTTTGTTTTTAGTTTTTGTTAATGTTTTAATTGGTTCTCCCATAAGAGTGGTAACTATTTACTCAGTAAAAATAAACCTGAAATGTATAATTTATTTCAGTATTCACCTGGTATTTCAGTATACCATTGCTTTATTAAGATCCAATTTAAACATAGTCCTCGATGGGGAAACTCTATAAGAATGGTTATGCTGTATAGTGAGTGGTGTATTGATGCCACCAGTTATTTTATAAGTAAATGGTATATATTGTTTTGTACATAACCATTGAATTATTTTTATAATAATAAAAAAATAATAGCAAATAATATCACAAGGGCCATCCTAAGCAAGCAGGAGGCACACAAAAATATCCACACAAGTTCACAGTTCAGAATATAGAGGTAACTTTTGTAATAGCTATAGTCACACCAGAAATGTAGCTGTTAGTACACCTCTAAGCAGTATTTTTAAATCTGTCATGCAACACCACCAGAATTTCCCCTGGATCAGTTCTGAACCAGAGTGCGAACCAATTCAATACTATGCACTTTATTTCTACACAGCTTAAACGGTATGTAGCAGATAATGTAACAGAATGCGTTATCTTTCCCCTCCGTTTTACATCTTGAGGTTCCGTAACATTGCACAGGCCCATATTTGCTAATATGTAGAATATTGTACCCCATGCCAATAAAACACTTTGAATTTAATTAATTTGAACTGTAGCTTTTTTAATTGAACACGGCTCCCTGGAGTAGGTGCCCCGGCAGCAAAGATTAGGCGAGCTGTTTAACAACTTTTGTTAGCTTTATAAGAATAAAGACCAGCGTTCGGTATCTGATCCGTCGTTAGTAAAGCGCTTCATTTTGCTTTTGGAAAGGCTGTAGTTTTGCTTGTTACAACATGTCACAAAGACGCTTTGTCCCAGGCATGACCCCCCCAAAAGCAGGCCAGTTGCAACAGTGGCAAGGAAAAACTTCCTAGGCTGGCAGGAAGAAACCTTGAGAGGAACTTAATGGGGGAGCCCATCCTCCGCTGACCGACACTAGGAGCTGAATTAAGCTGAATCTAATGTCCATCATGGGGAGTCCTCTCCGTTGGAAAGCATGCAATGGCGGGTGATGAAAGGATGCTGGAGGTTGCTACTGCAGGTGGACGGGCCAATCGCTGAGAAGCACAAAAACAAAAACGGTGCTGCCTTGAAGCTGTGCAGTATCAAGGGTCTTTGTGGAGTAGCGCGATCACAGACGCACTGCTCGTCCGAAAGGTCTCTCAGAGAAAAAGGATTTCGCCTGGTCAGCCACCTCGGACCAACTTCCTGATGGTTTTTTCTTGGTTTTCTTAATTTAGTTATTTTAACTGTTCAACTGAAACACGTAAAGTATTTCTGCTGCCCCCGCTGCCTGTTGTTAGCCAACGTGTTCATGAAGAGTGGGCGCAGGAATGCTTTTGCCGCAATACTTTACTGCCTCCTCGATTTGCATGGGCAAGTGAAGACGGTGGTCGGTGGAAGAGAGCGGCTTTTTCCGCATGACGTCGTCCGCTCTCTGCTTGACTAGCTTTTCAGAATGTTCTCCCTGCAATTCGCGGCGGCCACTAGGGGCTTCGGAACATCAATGCTGCAGCAGCCAAAGCTGTCAACATGGCTGAAGAACCTGAAAGTCTACTTTGAAAAATGCCCAGGAGTGACGGCAAGAACGAAGGGCGGTGAGGAGCAACAGAAGTGACATTTCGATGTCAAGAGGGCGAGAAGTCCCTCCCCACCAATGGAAGACAGGGTAGCGGACAGGTCAGCTTTCTTCAAACCCGAGACATTAGGCCCGGAGAGAGCCCCCCGGGAGTGCCTGACTGCACGGGAGGCTCCGGCTGAAATTCAGAGAGACAGGTTTTTGTCAGAGGTGTTTCCTTTCCGCCCTTGAATGTTGTCTCTGGTGAATTAGGATGGAGATTCTCTCAAATGAAGATAACTGTATGCCACCTTAATGCATTTTTAATATTTGCAAATAACAGGCCAGTCTTTTTAGCTATGGTTATGAAGTGCTTTTCATACCAACCACTCTAAATTAAGATAAAATGTAAAGCAATAATACAATTTTTTTAAATGACAATCAAGACAGAGGCTCAGTGTCTGGTAATAGGCATGCTTCAAGTGTCCCATTTTTGTGATAGAATAATCTGTAGCTAGCTAGACAAATAAAGTGCATTTCAATTGGCCTTCCAGTTTAGACATTGTGTAAAGGAATTGCTATGTGCGTTGATTCCAGTTTCGTGCATGGTTGTAGTTAGCAGGTTAGCAGCCTAAAAGTCCTTACCAGAACCTTTTTAGGGCCTTTGAATTAATTCCTGCAACAAAATAAAATGCTTCTCCTGGAATTAAATCTAATTCCCCAAGTTAATTTGAGGAAACATGGTGCTCTTGACCTGATTCTTCCCTCAGAGGCCAGCTGAATATATTTTCAAACTAGTACCTCTAATTACACTCAGAAGCCAAAATAATGCTCATATGCAGCATGCATCCAATGCAGTTCATCGGTGCGTTGACCCCACCAGTTCAAGTCCCAGTAGGGGCCCTGCCATCTTTGTACCCTTAAGCAAGACACGTGACCTGAATTTCATTGTATAAACAGGTAAATATAAACTACTTTGGTTAAGAGCGTTTGCTAAGTGTATAAAACTTCAATAATGGTCCCTCCTGGAAAGTTCCGTACTATTTTGGTGCTCAGTGCCATCAGCATAATGCAAGTTGGTCACCTGCACCACTGAAGGGCAAATCTGCCAAACGGAACGAAATCATGTTCTAAACGATGGTAATGATCGAGTGCCGTTTTCCGACAAGCAGCGAAACTTAAAATCCAAGAATCAAGCAAGCGGCCAATACCCAATTCCCATGACCCCGGATATTGACTTTAGGCTAGTTTGGTTAGATTTTCAAATAGTACTGTCATATTCAACGCGGTGAGAGAAATTTAGATCTGGAGGGCCAACGTCAATGTATACTAGCACCTTTAGTGGGGAAACCACCTGCATGGTCGAGCTGCGTAAATCCCGAATAGATCTGTGTCAGCCTCTGTCATGAGAGAAGCAGCCGTGGATCGAGAGAAGAGTAACGTAGATTCACGCAGTACCGAATTCCATACTCATTGAAGGAAGCGACCTTTGTTCGCATCCTTTTCCAGATTAATTACACAACGGTTTTGTTTTTCCTTTTCCCCCCACGTGAGCTACAGCTGGTACAGGGAGTCAGTGCATGTTTTTCATGCTTCCTCACTAAATAATTACAGCGTCCTCAAAGCGCTAGTGTGCAGGGCCTCTCCGTGAATGTTTACATTCATAAAGATGAATGGTTTTTGTCCCGTCAACCCTGAAGATACACTTGTTCTGGGAGCCGCCTCTTAGCGGGAAGGTTCACGAGCACTGATTTAATGAGTTTATGTAGTCGTCTGATCTGGAGGGTTTCTTTTAGCACCTTTTACAAAGGTGAAACAGGCCTTTAGATGCTGTCAAAATCGCGAGACAACAGCACTAACGATGTAGTCATTGAGGTTAATACATTTATGAGTATTTACAAAAACCCGGATTAGCAATGGTTTAGGATTAAACAATACATTTTTCTAATCATTGTATCCAATGTGTGGTTTGTCCTTCACGACAGCTAACTAAAATATTTAAAACCAATCCTGTTACTCGTTTGCGAAAAGAAAAAAAAAACATAAACAAATTAATTTTAGTCTACAAATGAAAAAAATAATCTTAAAAGGTAATTTATTCATATTTACTTTTAATTAAAGCTGTAATGCACTCTCTCACACCTCCCACATATTATATATAGATGAAGGAATTCAATCTCCACCCTCCTACATACCTTTGGGAAAAAAAGAGTTCAAGCTGGCTGTACGAGAAAGTAAATTTTCCCTCAGTCCAGCATCTTTTCTGTTTCAATGTTTTTTTCCTCTTCTTCATATTATCTGAATTCACCAAATAGCAGCAGTAGAGAGATTATTTTCCAGCACAAATCACCTTATCGTTGTCCTTCAGATGTTGGAATTGTTAATGTTGTTGAGGTTCTGCATACAGAAACACGATTCAGACGCGCCGTAGGACTGGGTTAAATATGGTGAAGAACAAAAACTAATACGAACAAATTAGCTAGCAAAGCTTTGTGGGCCATGAACTCTAATTACTTTCTAATTTGCGTATTCTCTCTGTAATTTATGTAAACAGGTGGTTTCCATACGTTTCTCACACTTGCATAACATTTATTATTAAAACTGTCACGCCACTGTTGCAGATTTGACGGCGGTACAGTTATGCTGTGAACTTGCCGTACCATCTCATCCCACAGACGCTATATTGTGTTGACGTCTGTGGACTGCACAGGCCAGTCAAGTAAACCAAAACCGCTGTCATGTTCCTGGAACCGTTCTGAGACAATATGTGCTTCATGACATGGTGCGTTATCCAGGAAGTGTCCGCGCGATGAAGGCTAAATTGTCACCGTGAAGGAAGACACCTGGTCTGTAACAATGATCAGATGAGCTGTGGTGTGTACAAGTTGCTCAATTGACATCCAGGGACCTAACGTGTGCCAAGAAAACACCATTAAACCACCACCACCACCGGCAGGCAGCGTGGAAACCAGGCAGGATGGGAACGTGGACTTGTGCTGCTTGCACCAAATCCTGACTTTGCCGTTGGCATGATGCAACAGGGACAGGGATAATAGGAGGTATGCACCTGAGGGAGGTGCCTTTATCAAGATCAGTCTCCGGAGACTGAAGTTAAGACTTCAACAGTGAGACGTCAGAACTCTCTGAGAGTTTTACATTTTTTTTCTTTTAGACTGAAAAGCCTGTGTTTTTATTGGTTTTTATTGACCTCGTTCAAAAATGTAAAAAGGGTTTTGTTCCTGTTCATTTGGTTTGTTCACTGTTTATTGTTTCAGCAGTTTACTTTGGTTAGAGTTTTGTTCATACTTAATTTTAGTGGCTTATAGAACGCCCCCCCCCCCGTCTGATCCCTTCTGGACTGACCACACCTTGGGGTTTAGTCTGTACTTCACTGCACTTCTCAACCAATGACCACCTCCAGTGGCCTGTCGATGGCGTCCAATAAAATTTGTCCTTTTACCTACTTGTTAGATACCCCCATTTTTTCTTTTTATTTCTTTTTACATACGAACCATTGAAGGAAGCGTTTCTTTTAAAAACGACGTTTGTGTATCCAGTAGAGAGCAGATGTCTGGCGGTTGCCCAACGTTTTTAGTTTGAGACAAACATTTCCAATTCAGGGCTTTCCTTCGTTGCGTCGACGGATCTTTGTCCTACCCGCTGTCTGTATACCCTTGCCTTTCACCCACGCAATTCTTGAGCTTGGCCCTAGAATGATGACCGACTCAATCAAATCCCTCTCTTGCATCGCCGCCTCCCTGCTCCTGTCCTGTTGCTAATTTATTAGCGGGATAAATCAATGTCCTGCTCTTTTCAAACGCGACTCCCCTGACAGCTGATCAGCGCTGTTTTTTATGGCGTCTGGGGAGTCGTCTTCTACATCCTCGGCCCCCTGGGGCCCTGGGGGCCTCCGTAACTTTTCTGGGAGACATGAGAGCAAGATGATAAGAAAAAGAAAGGGAAGAAGTGATTAATTCCTATACGGAAAGCTGTCTTGTTTGAAACTGAATTCGCCCTCCCATCCTTATGGAAATGCAGACATGCCTATGAAAAACGACAAGCCCGTTTAGGCTAAATGTTTGTTTGCGAGACTAATCACACCGTTGCATTCATTTAGTTTCCTGACCCGGTTATTTCTGCCATAATTATCCAATCCATGAGGAAAATCCATAAGTTCCCCAGCGTTTAGTTAAAAAATGACTCCTTTGCCATTGGTCATGTTCACAATTTTTAATGAGCCACAGCAGACTGTTCAAACCACACAATGCCACAGGGATTTTGCCAGAGTGATAGCAGGATAGAAGTATATCTGCCACTCTAGTGGAAGTATGCTGATACCCACTGCATGCAAAGGTTCGTATTATGAAATTTTCCTATTATTAAAACAGTCCACGTGAAGCGCCCGAAAGCAAAGGTTCTGTGTTTTCTGATGTGTTTCCGAGAATATTAAATACAGAGGACTAATAAGGCAGAGTGCTGCGTTATGGTTTCTCTTTTCAATGATTTAGTCCCCAGCTTGCGAGCACTTCCGTCATCCGACGCGTAGTAAAAGTGACCCGTCAAATTGGCCACCGGTATAGCTGCAGACCAGACGGCAGCCATTCCCAAAGCCCGAACCGTCCTCTGTGCTATTTTTACATAACAATGTACAGTAATGATCTGACCGAAAAACACCTCCTCCGACACATCGGATGTGTTTCTGTAGGAATCATTGCTGGGAAATTCATTAAACTGAAAGGCAGGGTTGGCATTCCCGTCGAGCCAACAATGTGTTACTGGAGAGGCTCCCGAGCGTCTGGTTCCCTCTGTCCCTCTCCAGGGCCGGGAGATGTCAGTCATGCCAGTGCAGACAGAAGCAGGAAAGAAAAGGGGATCTAACGTTGAATATATCATTCACCCGGGGAGGACAATCGTTTTCTGCTTTCTTTATTCACATGAAAAACAATGCCTTTTCCCCTCACTGCTGACGGCTGGATGCTTACTTTTAAAAGAAAACTGACAAAGATAGGAAAAAAAAATTAATTTAGATTATTTCCGTATCTTAGTATTTTGAGCAAATGTGTATAAAAAAATGCTATAACAGATAATGCCTCTTCCAGTAATGCTATTTATTTTTTATAGTTTCTGCCCAAAAAAGATCAAAAGATTAATACTCTCTTTCTTAACTCAATATCACAAAGATCACAGAGATTTAAACTACGAGACTTTTAACCTACATCACAGAGTTTTAAACTACTAAAGCTTGTAAAAACTTACATTCTGCCCTGTTGCCTGCTCTCATTCGTTTTCAGTGACTTACCCAGGTCAAAGAAAAGGTCGTAAGAATTTGAGTCATCCTGGATGGGGGGCATTAACTGAGCATATAGCGAACGCGCTGGTGCTGTAATTAAAAGACAAATCCGAAGCCCATGAGATGCGGCGTGGTTAGCGTGTGGTTGGCGTGCCCTTTTTCACAGGACTCTGGAAGGTTGCACAGGACAGAGTGGAACATCTGTCGCGCTCCGTGACCCTAGAAGTTGGGCTGAAACTTTTGGGTGCTCTTGGGTACCCAGTTGGTCGCAAACGTGTACGAGTACGATTCTCCAAGCTAACGGTTATGACAGCAATAGAGAAATGGATCAAAATCGGGATAAAATCTAAATATTTTTTTAAAGAATAAAGTCTTGTTTTTAAAATAATGAGTGTTTAGCGACAAATTCAATCCTTTTATTGTTTGGTTTCGTGCTTGATACTTGACCTGGTTGTTTGCCTGTCAACAATCAACAGCCGGTTGATTTATTCCGGTTTTCATCATAATTAATAGGAAATTAAGCTGATTCGAACATAATGTATGCGTGACTGCGGAAACGTAACTGCTTCATAATTGCAGAATGTGGAAATTAAACTTTCTCTGCATATTTGATTTGAGAAGATTACTTATTTGCATGTTAATTTTAAAAAAATGCACCGCTATACAACTTTTAAAAGTTCGGTGAGTGGAGTTTTAAAACGAGTGAGTGACTTATGAGATTGTGTGTTGACAACTAAATGAAAATTTGAGATAATCAACATCTTATGTTGATTAATGTTAGGTCATGTATATACATTGATTTTGCCTTGTTCTGTGCGCCACAGTATTACGTACATGCATCATGTACAAGCAATAATAGACATTTTAATACAGATGAGAAGATTACATTAAACAATAATACATTTTTAAGTGTTAAAATAAATCTAAACACTTCTGGAGTTAATAAACATGGAATAACTCTCAAACCATGTGCAAATAACAGTGAGGGTTTTTTTTAGCTTCAAGCATCAATCCAGTAATATTAACCAAACCTCATTCACCACTAGTTATGGAACGCACTAATATCTCTGTTTAGTAAGTGTGTGAGATGCACACCACTTAATTCTTTAAACAGTTATGTAGTTTACTGAATTTAAAGAATCAAAATCTAAAGAAAGAACATCTGTCTTTTGCTCTCCTCCAGGTGGGGAACTATGAGATGGGGATCCTACAGATGCGCTACCCCGTGTGGCCGCGCTACGGGAACTTCCTCGAACCCATGTCCGACAATCGCCACCTGACCGTGGCCACCCTGGAGGAGAGGCCCTTCGTCATCGTGGAGAGTGTGGACCCCGATACCGGTACATGTGTTCGCAACACCGTGCCCTGCCGGCGCCAGTCCAACAAGACCGAAGTGTGAGTACCCTCTGGGCACACCCGACCACAGAACTTTTTGTTTTAAAACGGGAGAATTTGAATTATCCGTGTTGGTACACGGAAGTATATGCTCCTTTCTCAAAAGTAGGAATGATAGTTTCTATTGAATCTGTTAAATCGTGTTTCTTTTTAGGGTGGGTGAAATCAGAAAATTCTTAGACAGGAGACGTGGACTAACGTGGATGGATGCCATTTTTTTACCGAAAATATATAACATCGTAAATATACAATGTCTGACATAAAATACAATGTACCTTATATTTGGCGCATATGATACTACAAAGAATGCAAAGGATTTGCATGGGTTTTGTACTGAAAAAAGGGTGATCTGTTGGACATAATGAGTTCATGACTATATTCGGTACAGATGAAGCAGTACGTAGGGTTTAATATACAACAGAGCCAGATATCTTTTGTGGACTTAACTTTTTTTTAAATTTGTGAAGCCATTATCGCCGCGGGTTTACAGTTTATCGTACACAAGTCTGTGGGTTGGGGAAGTAATTGAGAGGTGCCGTGTTTTGACAGTCAGGAAATGTATGGGGTACAGATGGCCTGCTGTCTCCCAAGATGCATTACACGACGGCAGCCACATAAAATGAATTATCACAAAGAGACAGACCTTTGACAAAAGAACATTGTTCTTTTAAAATCGTCTAAGCCCCCGTTTTGGTTGGATACGGGGTCTTTCATCCCATGCGGTAACCGGTAAAACAATAAAAAACAAAGAGGTGTTTATGCCATTTAAGGTAACAACAATGGCCTTTGTCGCCTGACGGCAGAAATACTAATTAAGGCGAGACACATGGAGGGTATTGTTGGGGAGAGAACCCATGTTGATTGCCTTTTGAGACAATTTGTGCATCGCTTGCTGAGACGGCTATCACCTCATAGGAGCAGCATATCCGTCTTCCTGGTCCGTAGTCTTATTTGTCCGATATCAAGATTAGTTAGTTTAGAAAGGGATGTGAGGTGTACATCTCAAAAGCGACAGGTCAGCCACGAGCGGTTTCTAAAGCTCAGCCGAACCCCTTGAAATGAATGTGCAGATGGGGTCTCGTGCAAACGAGAAAACGTAATCGCAAAGTGCAGAAGAAATTTTAGAATATCTGCTTTGAAAAGTCTTTTGTTTTTGCTATTAACATTCACATGTTCACAGTAGTTAGATTGCTGTCAGGCACAATAAGCTTTAAAAGTAGTACAGAAACGTCAGGCTGCTCAGACGACTGACACCTGATGCCGAAGAAGCCTTCTCCTTAAATCCCAGGCTGCCGTGCGCTCTCACTTTGGAAGACCCCCGAAGCGTGCATGCGAGCTCCGAACTGTTTACCCATGAAAGTTCATCGCTGCTGCGAAGTTTCCGCTCTTCCTCCGCGGGGAATCGAGTTTCACGGCACCGCTTTTCCGACACTCCCGGGGCGGCTACAGAAATGCCGGGTGGGAAAATGACAGATGGCAGTTTTGAAAATTCACAATATGGATGGAGTCAAGAAAAAAAAAAAAAAAAACCCTGCAAATAAATCAAATAATGGAGTAAATCACCCGACCGGAGTCAGATGGAGGCCGAGAGAGACACCCTGATCAATAACAGTTATGTTCCGACAGCCTTACAATGGCAATCATCTCAAGGCAGCTGCGCCCTTCTGGTAATGGGCTCTCTGCATAAACAGAAATTTTTTAATCGAACCCGCGACTCATATTTTCCAGGAACGGGGAGCGAGCGAGTCTGGCAAAGCCGCGTTTATTAACCACGGCGGCCTTTCCAGAGCCGCTCGTCGCTGGGGCGCCTGGCGCGCAACTTCCGCGCCGCACATAACTCTTCCAGAACCGTCCCGGCAAGAGGGGGAGCAGTCTCCTTCCAAGGACCCATTTGTCACGGCGCGAGGTTTACCGGCCTGAGCGTCGATCCTTCAGGCCGACGGCGGCGGCGTGCGGGACCATCTGTGGGGCTGGCGGGCGGGGGCGCTGTAATAGCCTCTCGGAGGCCCGCGGCGCGCCTGCCGGGGCTTATTACCGGAGCTGACATGCTGATATTCCCTATCACGGAAATGCATCAGCCGGCCCAGACGGAGGCGAGCCCTTCAATCCATTTCCGAGTGGAACGGATAGGACAGGCTCTCCAAACAGGTCTCAGTATGAAAAAGAATGGCCGATTGCCATTTGGTTGTGGCTCGAGTTCCTTTACTTGCTGTACTAGACTGTTCGGCAAGACGACAAAAACAACTACAGACAAACCAAAAGCCCTTCATTTTATTGTTTTCATGCTGATTGTTTCCCCCCTTGCGGGATTGACAGATAAAATGAAAATAGAGTTGGCTTTAAAGGTTTTAGTGTAGGGAATCTCGATTTACTCGCTTTAAAGTCAAATTCTTAAAAAGCTAAATTGTGTTTGATAATTACTATTCACTTTTAAAATCTCCAAATGCATTGATATAGGTTTAAAAATGTGTTCGTGTTTGTAGCACGCAGCCAGGAGCCACACCCTCAGGCCCTGGGGACACGCCCAGGGCTGTCTTGATGGACAGCCAAGCTGTGGCACCACGTTCAGAGCATGTCTGATTGTGGTTCCCCTAATTATAACCACACTCAGGTGCCAGCAACTGAAATGACTTTATAAGGGCCAGCAGTTTTAGGCTCAAGAGAGTTAGACTGGAAAAGTTTTGTGGCTGGCTTTTGTCATTTAAAAGTTTAGAACTATTTATTACTTACTGAGTGAAATGCTTGGAATGCTGGTTTATTTTGGTTTTTCCCAGCGAGGGTACATTTTTATGAGTGTCTCCCCTTTTTGTTTGTCACAATACAACACCTCCCAGCTTCCTGTCTCTGACCACCCCTGGACCGGGCCCACCCAGGCACACTCAAAGTCGCAGTACTCGGAATGGAATGTAGCGGCACTGTGGTCAGAAAAGGACCCGTCCCAGGGTTCAGTTCAACGTTCATTACGTTTTGACATAAATTCAACGAACCGTTCACCCGTCAATTACAATGCATAATCATTCACATCTTAGCCGCAGGTTCACTTGCACTGGATAATCACAGCCTGACGCGGATAAAACAAAATATAAAACCCATGTATAAAACAATGGGAGGATAACAAGTTCTGGAAACGAGCTGAGGGGAAAACTGGAACGTTAGTGTTTTTGTGTGTATCCCGGCAAGCTCCATCGTGTGTGGCACCAGAGAGGAGTCAAACCGCAGTCCGGCCCTAACGCACGCAGTCCGACCTTGCGACTGCAAAACCTAATGCACATTTTGCCATTCCTCTGGCTTTTTATTCATGATGTAGCATCAAAACTGTCTTTTATTTTATTTTTTATCAAGCCAAAAAGATTTATTAGAATGGGCTAAACTAAATCGTATTGGCATATTTTATGTACCATTTTTAAAAAAACATCTGTGTAGGGTATAAAAGGGGTTTAACCTTTAGAGCTTTGGGTGTTTACTGGTTCTGGTTAGAGAGAGAGAAAAAGAATGGCTACATTGTCTGAGTTCTTCTTACTAAGCTGCATCAGGGGAGAGCTGACGTGCCGATAAGAACGTTTCCTGAACTTACTATTTTACCTCCTGAGAGCTGCATGAAACCATTTACAGGTTTTTTTTCTCCCTCGTCTGACTCACCTCTCTTGTCCAAACAAAACCAGGCGGGGGAACTGCAGACTTTGGAAGGGAACGTCATCTTTAACCCCATTTCTTAGCATTACCGAATCCAAATGAAATCTTAAATACCATGACACCGAAAAGTGTGCGCACACGGAAACGCACCCACACCCACAAGCGCCCGCACGCGCTCACACACACACACACACACACATACACACACACAAAACCAGATGCACCCAGCTGATTAAATCATTCAGCACTAGGGCCCAGCAGCTGGTGAGCTGGGGGGTACGCTGGGGACGGGCTTGTTTACTTTATGTCTCAGCGAGTTTCAGAGGAGAACACTTATCTCTTCAAACAGGGAATTTGTTTCCCTTTGTTACGGCTGCTGATAGCCGTTGCCCTCGGCCCCCACCTCTCTCTCTGACTGCACACTTCGTTAGGCAGGAGGTCTGGTGGAGGTGGGAGGTGATGCATCATTATTACTCTTTGCCTTACTCCTCCACCGCTACGCTTAAAGGGGGCCTTGTCTGCTTGTTCGGGTCCTCTTGGGCGTCTCATGGTCAAAGCAGAAACCGCAAGGACACCGTTCCCCCTTTAAGCCTGCAAAACGCCGGGAGGCCGTGGTGTAGTGGTTAAGGTACTTAAGTAGAATATCCAGCTGCATAAGTGAATGTAGAAATTGTAAGCTGTCTGTTTGGATAAAAGTGTCTACTAACCAACTCAATTTCAAGAAGCTCTCATGTTGGAGCAGGACGCTTACACTTTTATTACATTGTAATAACAGTGTAATGGCATGTGCAAGCACAATAACAATAAGGCATTCTATAGCGAATAGAATAAAATGGCCCATTGACAAAAGGTATTTTCATATACTACTGACGACTGACAGTTTTAGAATTCCACCCTACAGGTTGGTGTGGGGTACTGTAGGAGTTATTTAATCTTCACTGCAGCTGGGAAACCTATTAATATAATAGATATTATATAGATATCTAATGAACAAGGCTTTTGTGGCCAGATAAGGTAGCCAGTGTGCAGATTTATTAATGACACCAGTTCCTCTAATATGCAGTGTAATAATGATATTATGGTAAGAAGACATTCAACACAATTGATCTTCTTTTCTTCTGCACTATGTATTATTTTCCAGCTGTATGTGCTTTGTAATTTTGCGATTCCAACTGTCCAACTTGCCGTCCATAGGCACAATTCATTCAATGTTTCCTACATTACAAACTGTTAATCATTTGAAATGGCAGACGTTAGAAGGAGAGTGACAGGCAGTTTAACACTCTGTGGTTAAGTTCCTTATTAAGTCAGTAATCCGTGGTGGTGTTTTTATTTCGGCCTTTGCTAGCCAGTCAGTCGTTTCAGCTTTGCTTTTTTTTCTCTCTCAGACTTGCCTGTCAGTCAGTCTGTCAAAATGCTGGAGGCATAGCTCGCCCCATCAGTCCTCCTCTCCGCCCCTTTTCTCTCCAACTGTCACTTTCGGCAGCCGGGTGACTGACAGGTGTGTCGGCCACTGCTCTGTCGGGGCGGGCGCAACGGCCAGCTGATGCAGACCCCTGTTTCCCCCAGCACCACAGCTTTAATGCCATTGATTTTCGTTAATGCGTTTCCTACTGCCACATCAGCATTACAGGCCTTTTAAGAATTGTTTTGACCACTTCCAAATTGTGGACCTACTCCAAAATTCAATGAGCTGCCAGAAGAGCGAGGGACATTCTTTTGAATTTAGCTTTAAGATATCGGTGTGTCCCACTGTAAGTGAATTTGAATTTTTAAGCGTATGTGAGCAGTATGTGGCCAAATCCCTCTAATCATTCTCATTAATAAACTTAAAAATCTATATTAAAAACAAACATTCAGAGAAGAAATCTGAAAATATATATATCAAGTCAATGTGTAAATATATTTTTAAACTGTCACTATACAACCACGGTGGTTATTCACCTACATTATTTATACGCTATAAAAAAGGGACAGAGTGATAAATGAAATGGAAACTGGACAGAATAAGCAGTCAATGGGGGCTCTGCATTGAACGAGAACTTTGCCTGTGCGTTGAGTTTCCCCACTCTAACCACCCTTTCTGTTCCCACAGCATTGTGGGCCACACGGAGACCTACAGCAAACTCTGCTGCAAGGGCTTCTGCATAGACATCCTCAAGAAGCTCTCCCGCACCATCAAGTTCTCCTACGACCTCTACCTGGTCACCAATGGGAAGCACGGCAAGTTGGTCCGAGGAATTTGGAATGGCATGATCGGGGAGGTGAGAGCCTGCTTCCAGCATCACATTTGATTCGAAACAACAAGTTTCACCACCCAGTAGTAGAAAATAGAGAGAATTCGACTGGCAGCTCTATCAGGACATTTCTAGGATTGCACGGGGGTGAAATCCAATTGTTATTGATATAAATAAGGCATGGTCTCAGTGGTTCATCAGCTTCGAGACGGAAGAGAACATCACATCGCATACAAGATCGTAAAACGTAGAGCGGCCATAATGGAAAAACGTGATTTAAGGGTATTTCTTACTTTCAATAAACAATGCAAAATAAAAGTTATCATAAAGGATACATTTAATGACCTGAAAAGGAAGCGCTCCTGGGTTGTAAGCGCTTCCTCGGACGCACGAAAGCCATTGTGCTCTGGGGGGTATTGGCTTTGAAGGACAGAATAACGGCTGGTGTACAAAACGCCGACAAAATAAATTCACACATCACACACCTGACGATAATCTCACTAGCAACGAGCAGGGTAAAGAGAAGAGCGAACGCTTTGTCTGCAAATTTCAGAGCTTGGTTAGGTTTAAAATCTGCTGAAATATCCGGATTTCCAGATAACAACTACTCGTGTTTAATTAATTTATATGCACACGGGGGATGATTTTAAACACAGACCTGGACGGATATCTTCTTATCTGCAGCTACACGTTCTGTCCCTCAATCATCTGGTTAAAACTCGCCCTTCAACACCCAACGTCTTAATCATTTTAAATCATCTCTTGTTCATCCGTTCACAGTTATGATTTAAAAGATTGGGGCGATTAAGGGAAACGTCCTAAAATAAATAAATAATTCACAGCAGAAGAATGTATCATTTTGAGACTTCATGTTATCAGAGTGGAACAGTCGGGATGACAAAGTTCCCTTCTCCAAACAAAATACGAACCAGACTGAATATGCCTTAATCTTAGGCTACCAGTCATTCGCTTCGTAAGCATATTGTAAAACATATATAGTATACAGTTATCACTTTCGCAGAATGTAAAAGTAAGTTTTCACTCGTAGTTAATCCAGTTTGTTTACACCTAAGTAGGAAAATTACGTCCCCACTACAATACACCATGTTTTTATGTGCGTTTTTTAAAATCTCGGATTCGAAATGTTTGACTGCCTCTGTGGACTTGGGTTGTACTGTTTTTGCTATTTACAGAAGTAGTTCTGATATTTACCTGACATGCTCGACCAGACATGCTCTGTTTGTCTTGTTTGAATAACGATTATTTGGGTTTGGTGTGTACATTTAATGAATGTATTTAACAGCGGTTTTATGAGGCTTTAATGAATAGGGGATTATAGTTAATTGCTGTTTAATAATGATGGATTTTAGACAAATTAATTTCGAAAGCTAGCATTAGCATTTGTTTTAAAACTACAAGAGCAACCACAAATCCGCAAAAAACCTTTTTTTTTTGGTTTTGGGGGTAAAACTGTGATACATAGACATCAACATTACCAAAAGTAACAATATATCTTATTAGAAGATTCCCAATGCTTCATAATTTGTATTTATGCCTTTCCCTCATAAACACGAAACATCATACTTTAAAAGCAAACAGCGCTAGTTGTTAGTCGTCCTGCACACCAATACGAACGACTGACTTGAGCTTTTAAATGCCTCAATACGGCTCTGTCACATGTGTGTCTGTAATTTAATTGTAAGTCACATTTGTTATCTGCCCTGTAGGATGGCAGTTGAAATTCTTTGTTTCAGCATCTCGTATCCCTCTCGTTCTCGCCTCAGGTGTTCTACAAGCGGGCTGACATGGCCATAGGCTCCCTCACGATTAACGAGGAGCGCTCCGAAATAATCGACTTCTCTGTGCCATTCGTGGAAACTGGAATAAGCGTGATGGTTGCCAGGAGCAATGGCACCGTTTCCCCCTCGGCTTTCCTGGGTCAGGACGCTCCCAGCTCCCTCCTGCTTTCCGTTTTGTCGCGGCATTTACTCTCCATTAAAGACTGGCCTCCAAATGTACACGGACACTGATTAGAAAAGTAGTGCACAACATGGTGTTAATTCAGTCTGGTTGTTGATCTCCTTCACTGAAAAGCAATTCAGATCAATCTTTAAATCAAATGCCCTAATTCAAAAATCATAATACACAATAAATGCAATAAAATCAAATCGGTTTTACACAATAAATGCACAAACCGTATCTGTCTTTTTAGGCTACCATTTAAGCCAACTTTCATACACATCTATGACTAGACCGTCTAATTAATGAGAAAAGGTGGTTGAACGTATTTACAAGATGATTTTACTCTCTGTCTCCAACAGAGCCGTACAGCCCTGCCGTGTGGGTTATGATGTTTGTGATGTGCCTTACTGTGGTGGCCATCACCGTGTTCGTTTTCGAATACTTCAGCCCAGTAGGGTACAACCGCAGTCTTGTCAGTGCAAAAGGTGAGTGCCTAACTCCAATCCTAAACCTACCTGTAGTGTGTTACATTCTCTGTGACCGGGTTGCAAAAGGAGTAGATGTTGTGAGTTCGGGTAGAACAGGCTTATCAATTATGTTGTGTGGAGCTGATGGAAAGTATGCTTGGGTTCCAGCCTGAAAGGTCATTTTTGCTCGTTTAATTAACGCTTGTCACTTGTCTGACAGATTGATCGATTTGGCCCAAAACAGACCAAAAAGCTAGTAATGCAGTGATCTGGCTTGTTACATTTTAATCAAAGATTAAGTAAGATTAGATCTCATAATTTCACGAGTCAGATCTGATTTCCTAAATCAAAACTTTCTTTTTTAAGTACCTTGTGATGCACTTTGCAATTAACAAAAGAAAAGGAAAAGCACTTTAATCAGTTAAAATATTATACTTTCAGGTAATCCTTGAGCCAATGTTAGTTAACTTAACTTATTTACAGCTAGGCATTAAGGTGCTAACAATAGCAGACTTTATGTCGAATGTAAAACATTCCTTATCAAACTGGGCCAGAAAGTTTCAGGTTTGAAAACTGATTGTTAAATAAACAATGAATATCAAGAAAAATGAAAATGGAAAAGGTCATCTTTAAAAGTCTGCCTGAATAGGTGTGTCGGTCGAGCAAATTAATGATGTAACTATTACATTCTGATAAGTAGTTCGGTGGGGATACAAGGAGTTACACTTAATCCTGAAAGTTGTTTTTCTAAGTCTCAACCTATTGTTATTACCTCAAAACCATGCTTCTCAGTTGACTTTTGCTCACTTTAAGTTGCTGATCATGCTGGAAACTATTTTCTAATTTGATGACTTTATTGTTTGAAGATAAGTGAATAAGAATAGGCTTAGTCAAATTAAAGTTGATTATCAAGCCTGTCTGTTGTGTTTGACCTCACACTTTTCATGACTTAAATTAGGCATGCTAAGGGGGCTTCCTTTCCAATACTGAGTTACCAAGTTGCTGAATAGATTTGCTTTGCTGATCATCACATACTTACTGAGCGAAATTTAGGTTTGTCTTTTTGAGGTTTGTCTTAAGTACTACCGTGTGCTTTTAATAGTCTAAATTAAAGTTGAACTATTATTGAATATTGTAACTCCTATCCTAAAGAAGCTTTTTCGTGGTTGGAAAGAGAAGGGTTTTTTAATTGTCTGCCAAAGAGCCCACTCCTAATTATACCTTGGTTTTCATTACGAGCTACTGATAAATTTAGAAGTTTGAGCTACTGTTCCGGTGTTGCAGAAGTGCTTTGTCATTTCCTTGCTATTCTCTTTCACTATAGTGTTGTAAACAATGCCATCGTTTCGATGCCAATCCTTAGATGTCTCATTAAACTTCACTCCAGCTTGCAAACATCGGAACCTAAATTGAAGTAGTCTTCCCTGGCATGAAGGGAGGGCTGCCAAGTCCATCATCCAACAAAGAGTTTTTTTTTTAAAGCAGATCGGTATTAAAACTGAATATCGAGCGCCAGTCTCAAACGCAGAAGGGCATACAGTAAAATTATGAGGTATTTTAAAGAAGGGGAAAACTTAGTACTTTAGCTCAAAAAGTCAATTTCAGCTTAATAACATCTGAAGTTATTTTTAAATGTTCCGGTTCTATTTGATTAAATTCTTGCTATGATGAGAAATATGGATCTCAGCGTCGACGAGTTCCTAACCACTTTATTAATGATTAATCCACGATCATTCAGATTCTGAAGTGGTTGGCACTGACCAGGGCTAGCTAATAAAATTAGGAGTAAAAGAGAGGGGGAGGAATGCACTATAGAAAAATATTTTAATTTTACCGGGAAAATCCGATCTTTATGGGAAAGTCCGTACTTCACATCTCACATGCAAATTTGTATATGTTGTATATGAGCAGGAGTAGAAGCAATCAATAGTCCGGGACGAAAAAAAACTTTCTTGGATAAAAAAAGAGGAATGTAAAAGAACGCTCTGAAACTGCAATCTTGCCTTCCTGCTGGTCAGTTCAGTGGTGCCTTAGATTATGTCAAAACCTCTGTTAAGAGGTGCATCCTCCCTTCACCTGGTTAGACTGGATCCAGGCATGTTGATTCTGCGTAGTTTTGCGATTATACTCCCCACGTCCTTGAGCCGCTGTCTGAACATAGCTACACGCAGACAGAGACTACCCTGCAGCAGGTGGCCTCCTTTGCGGCTCTGCTTGAGGCTGAATTCTCCAAACATGCAAGGGTGGAAGAGTTGCTGAGTAGCCTTGAGGCAAAAAATAGCGATTTGCCAGCTGCTGGACATCTTGCATAATAGAAAGGATAACGTGAGCAGCGCACTGAGCAATCTGTTATAAGTCTACAAATGAGGTAACGTCATCCCCGGGACCTGAACCTCTGAGTTCAGGGGCTTGACAGCAGGGTTAAAGATGAGGCCTAGCCAAGGCAGGCAATAGAAACTGGCCCAGATCATCCCTAACAAGAAACTGCATCCCGGAAGAAATTAACCTTTGCCGGGAGGGTTGGGAGGGTGGTTTGAGGATGGGCCATACACGTAGTCAAAGAAACAGCCAAGTCAAGAGCCAGAAAAATAAACCAACCGAATCAGGTGCCAGAGAATTTTTCCATGACCCGGAGGGCTGAGCAGCCTGGACTAGTGCACTAGCTCACGCTGGTGAATCTGGCGAAGGGTAGCCTCGGGTTTGGGTCTGCTGTTCCTGTTTGCTAATTCTGATTTGGAGGCACAGCTCAAGCCATCCTGGACTTGGAAACAGGTCAGAGTGTGCCTTTCAACTGCTTTCAAAACATTGGGGTGCTACCAGATGGCCCTAGGGCAACCAAAGCCCTCCACTGGTGGAGTGGACCATCTTCCTCTTTCTCTCAAAGGTCTGGTAGACAGCGGCCTCTTGGCATTGTACCGGCAGAATATATGTTAAACTATGGGAGGCTTGGATTTAAATGGCCTGCTGGCCACCAAATGTCCTGCAATGCTGCTGGGATAGAGGATGTTCTGGCTGTAGTATTCATTCATTCATTAATGTGCCCCCCCCCTTTTTAAAAATCGAGTGCAAAATATGGTTCTTATGGTTTTAAGTTAGCCCCGAATGTGACTAAATATATAAGTTTAGAATAAGTCAGACTGGCCACATAAATATTTCACAAATACATGTCATAATCGATTAACAGCTAATTCATCCTCTTTTTTCCTGCCTCTTGCATGTACATGGATCTCCCAACAACCCATCTTATTTCACCGGCAGAATTGTTTTACACTGTTAAATGCAGACATAAAAAAATCTAATTTTAAAAACTCCCCCATGTACATTACTCTTCCCCCAGCTCCCGGCGGTCCCACCTTCACCATTGGCAAATCGGTCTGGCTCCTGTGGGGCATCGTCTTTAACAACTCCGTCCCCATCGAGAACCCCAAAGGCACCACCAGCAAGATCATGGTGCTGGTCTGGGCCTTCTTCGCCGTCATCTTCCTGGCCAGCTACACCGCCAACCTGGCCGCCTTCATGATTCAGGAGCAGTACATCGACACCGTCTCCGGACTCAGCGACAAGAAGGTATGCCTTTACGCTCACGCCACGCCTGTAACCTCACAACAAAAGGCCACGTCCATGTCCGGTACGAAGTGCTGACCACGAAACTGCTGACCACGAAACTGCTGTCATGAAAACTGACATTCTGGGACAAAACCTACACATAAAACGTGTTGTTTTTAAAAAAATTACTATTATAGTTCAAAACATGTTTTTGTTAAACGCTTCACACAGCAGGACCTACAAACAATGACAAAGAGGAGAAAAAATTAGCATTTCCCCGAGTTTGATTCAATAGCACATTCACTGCGTTTCCTCCTGAACTGGACTGCCTCAATAGCGGCTAACTTCAATAGAAGTAAAGAAGGAAAAAAAAAAAAACCTATCAAAGACTTATTTATGCCACAGCATCTTTTGTGTCATCCAGGGTCTCATTACACTTTAAAGAGCGCAGTAATTAAGTTGTCACGTATCAACAGGGTCTTTTGCATACCGCGTCCTTTTCTTTGACGGGGGACTAATTTATTCTGAGCGGGCTTCAGTCAGTCTCTTGCTTTATTTGTTAACACAAGAAATCAAATTATAAAACTGATCATGGTTCACGCTTTTAAGATACATATCCATCTGGTTATAGAGTTTGCAATATGAATATTAAGCTCCCATTAAACAGACGGTGAGTCTTAATAGTAGTCCAACTTTTTGAATAATAACATTAACATAAAAAATTATAAAAATAACAATAATAATAATAATAATAATAATAATGATATTAACAATGATTAATGATATTATTTGCTGTTTGAATCCAGCTCATGTAATTAGCCCTATGTGACTGGCTAGAGTGGTGGTGCACAATTGGCAGGGTGCCGCTCGGGCTGAGGCGGGTAAAAATCGGCTCGGCGCTAACAGGTGTCTCCTACCGGCTTCCTGGGTGCCTACTGGCAGGCGGTGCCGGTGAGAGGAGACCTGCCTATCCACCAACTGAGCTCTTTGTGTAAACTGTGCAGCTAGCTGTGTGAAAAAGAGATGGGTGCTTCCAAGGTGACTGAGATTATACTTCCTCGCCCTCCCCACACTTGGTGGTGGGAGTCGGAGCGATCAAACGTATGCACCACCAAGGGTATAGGTTTTTAAAAATAGGACTGTGCCCCATTCAGACAGTTTTGGTGGGTATAATTATCATTTTAATTACTTTTGTGAAGGTTATTGCCTTCAGCATCCCAGGATTACAGTGGGGATATCTTAACTTAACTTAGCATAATGAGGCAAAATGAAAATGGCAAAAAAAAAAAAAAATACAACCTATGGATTCCTGCCAATAGCGTTCCAAACTTCATGAAGAACAAATCGTCCCATTTCATCCGTAGGGAAGCTCTAAGGATGGTAAAACGGGGGCTCTGACCAGAAGTGTTCATGCAGGACTCTGCAAAAAGTGTTCGTGCAATAAGTGCACAACTGTGGCCTCAGCTAGCCGAGTCCATATTTAGAAACACGTCTGTTTCACCAAATCCAGTGTGAAGGGTTGAACAGTTTTTCAGCACTAGTCGGTTTCTGGTGGGGATTATGGGGCATGACAGCTTCTGTCCCATGCAACGTTATGGTTCAGGTGTTTCAGCGTGTGGATGATTTTTTTTCCTCCAGATTGAAACATGATCATGCAGCCATGTCGTTGTTCAATGCCCTGCATCCTCGACCTCTCACTCTCTCCTCCCACAGTTTCAGAAACCGCAGGATCATTACCCCCCATTTCGCTTCGGCACTGTCCCCAACGGAAGCACGGAGAGGAACATCCGCAGCAACTACCCGGATATGCACACCCACATGGTTAAATACAACCAGAAGGGGGTGGAGGACGCCCTCAACAGCCTCAAGAGCGGGTAACCAGTCTAGAGCCGTAAACTAGAAGAAAAACAAAACATATGTCTATATATAAAATTAATGGTTGCGTTTTTACCAATGAATTTATCGCATTAGAACGAGATCTAAAAGAGTAGAAAAGGAGACACAGATAAGCTTAGAGGTATCAACATTAACCCTACGATGCAGCGCTGCACTGTCTCTGATAGCCTGTCGCGCCCTTGCTTTTTGGCAGGAAGCTCGATGCCTTCATATACGACGCGGCGGTGCTCAATTACATGGCCGGAAAGGATGAGGGCTGCAAGCTGGTGACCATCGGCAGCGGGAAAGTGTTTGCCACCACGGGCTACGGCATCGCCCTCCAGAAGGACTCGCGGTGGAAACGCCCCATCGACCTGGCCCTGCTCCAGTTCCTCGGAGACGGTAAAGCCAGAGATATAACACTTTACTCCCTATCTGACAGCTGATACCCTTCCCCTCAACATTCAAGAATGGATGCCTAGACCATCGGTCTAGCTTGGACACCCCCTCACTGTATTTCAATTACCGCTGTGTCCATTCAGCCTTAATAAATACATTAAAAAAATTTATTTTCTAGGGGCTTTTATTACAATTTGCAATTATGGTAGGTGAAGTAATTGAATGGGCTCGACATCTGAATGAGAATGTTATCATTTTAATGTACATAGGGACAGTGACCAGAGAGGTTGCCCTCGAATTTTTAGTGCAGAATTAGTCCACTGGTTAAATTCACAGCTGCTAAATGTGTCCTTTTCTACTGTAAATTGTATACATTTTTTATATTAAAAAAAGTGAATATTGATGAAAATATTATATTTTTGTTTATTATAAAATGATTATTCACAGTAATCAAGTTCAAATCGCAACACATTAACGCTTTTTTTTGTCCAATGCTGTCGCACACATCCAAGAAAGTTGTGAAACCTGTTGCACAGCCTGCAGGTGTAAAATTTAACAAGCTAAAATTGTCCTGTCAGTAGTGGGAAGAAAATCCTCCCCGCCGCGAGAGGATGTTGACGGCTAACGTCGGCACAAACAGTATGCCACTGCTCGACCCAACGGCGGAGATAACGGTGACGACTCTCATCTCACCCCCTGGCTCTGTCGTCTGCAGGAGACACCCAGAGGCTGCAGACTGTGTGGCTGTCGGGGATCTGCCAGAACGAGAAGAACGAGGTGATGAGCAGCAAGCTGGACATCGACAACATGGCGGGGGTCTTCTACATGCTGCTGGTTGCCATGGGGCTGAGCCTTCTGGTCTTCGCCTGGGAGCACCTGCTCTACTGGAAGCTGCGGCACTCCATGCACAAGTCGGACCGCCTGGACTTCCTGCTGGCCATCAGCAGGGTAGGCAACCTCTCCTCCGGTCCTTTTATCCCTTATTTCAGGAGGAGTTTTTGGCCGCCCGAGGCACACAGGTGTTTTTTAATTAGTGGAGTTCCATGGCGGTTTCTGGCAGTTTATTCCCAGCACGATGGCTTTTCCCAGGCTGGCTATGAAATCGTCCTCTACTCACACCAGTCTCTCTTTTCTGTAACTCTGATCATAGTTATAGATTTGTTGTCTCATTGTCAGGGCATCTATTTCTCTCACTTACAAGCTACCTGTGAAAATTCAACACACCCTTCTATATTCCATGTAACTGGCATTAGTACAATACAGTGTACTAAAAATGCGAAATAGATTATGCTGAATTTTCATAAACTGTTATCCGGTTTTTCATTTAACAAAAAGGCATTGAAATTTTGAAAATAATGTAAATTAAAAGTTAAAACTGTTGCTAGAATGCAATAGGAAAAAGCTACAATAATGTTAAGAATAAACCCATGTAAAGATAAAAGACAGTTAGGATGTTGATTGTACTTAAAGTTTACTGAAACGATAAATACATGTTCCAGCAGGCGTCTATCCTGTCATAATGCGCTTAAGATTCGACTTCTGATTGGCTGTTGAAGCTCAGTTGTTATTTAACCAAAACAACTCCCATTAAGCCTTGAAAGAAATGGTCATGTTTTTAAGAATTTTTTATAAATTGTAATTCTTGTTGATATAATGAGCAATTAAACCATTGTTTCCCATCTCAGGGTTTATCAGATTAGAGGCAAAAGGCAATTTGGTAATTAACAATGGCAATGGGAGACGCAAAAGGCTAAATTAAATATAGTTTTAAGAGTTTACAATTTCATTTTGAAAATTGAATTATTTTCTTTTCATCATTAGTACAGCTGTAATAATTGTGGACATTAAAACTTAAATCTTATCTTTTTAATCCCATTCTGAAAAAATATAGCACATACTATAATAGCACATACTCAATCAATGTACAATGATGACATATAATGGATGAGAAACTAATGTAAAATATTGGAACAGGTTCTGAAATCTAAAGTTTTTTCCCTGGGGCCTTCAGGGTATCTACAGTTGCTTCAATGGAGTAGAAGATCTAGACAGGTCCATCGACCTGCAAAACCCTGACATCACCACCACTTATGCCCAGGCCAACATGCTGAAGATGCTCCAGACTGCCAAGGACATCGTCTCCTCGGCCAACGTGGAGAACTCTCTGGAAAATGCCACAAAGACCATCGAGAACTGGAGCCGGCAGGGTGACGTTAAGGGTGGCCTCCCGGCTCGGATGTCGGCGGCGGTCGGCTCAGAGATGGTAGCAGGTCGCTTCCCGTACATCTCCAGCATCGCGGACAACCACGCTCCCTTCCCACAGTGTCCCCCAAACCCCACGTTCACCATGCAGTACTGCGAGAGCTCCAGCCAGCCACTCCTGGAGAAGCAGAAAGCCTTTGGGCAACCTGCACCGCACTGCTACACGCTTCCAATCCAAGGTAGCCATCTCTATGACAGGACACTGCCCATCTCCAGCCTCAGCAGCCCCCAGATTGCCGCCAGAGATGTTCTTCCACCTGCCAATGACCCCCACTCAAGCAGCAGGCTGTATGTAGACAGCCATCAACGGCATCCCGTCTCCCCGTTTGTCCCATTCAGAGAGCCTCAGGTTCCGGACATCTACGTGGAGCACCAGGAGCCAGCCTGCCGCAAGCTTCCATCTGATGGCTTGAAGCGAAAGAGAAGGTCCCACAGCTCCCTGGACGAGTCTCTGAAGACAAGGGGTCGGCACAACTACCAAGAGCGGGCCATCAGTCTAGCTGAGCTGAGAGCGAACCATCTAACAGACAACCACATCCCGGCTGCCTTAACCTGCATCAATAGCCACTGCCCGAGGGCCAAGTCCTGCGTCGGGCCGTACCTGGAGCCTGAGCTGGAGGAGCTGCCGCTCCTCGGGAAGCGGAAGCTAAACCGGAGGCCCTCCTTCCTCAGGGCTACCTGGGGCAGCGAGAAGATCCACCACCTGAGCGAGAAGCCTTCCAACTCGGCCTCTGCCTGTGTAGACGTGCCGGATATGTTCCCCTGTGTAGTGGCGACTAAACACCCAAAGCTCTACAGCGGTGTGGGGAAAAGCCTGTGTTACCCTGTCCCTGTGGAGCATGCGTACTTTCACCCAGGTCACAGTCATCCGTACAAGGGGCAGCGGCTGAAGCACTCGCAGTCCACACGGCTGCCCTCCTACCGGGAGGCGGTTTTCAATGCCGCGGCTCTGCGGAGGTCCTCAACGGTCCTGCACAGACACTACTCCACTTACCTGAACTCTTATGCCGACCTGCCAGTGTACCTGGGGCAACCGATGGCACCAGGGTCGGCCCCAATCTACGGACACCCCAGGGGAATGTACAATGTGTTCCCCTGCGTGGACCACTGCCCTGTGGGTGCTGACTTGGTGCCCAGGTTCGACGACAGGCAGAGAACCTATCAGGACAACGTGTGTGGGGTGTATGGGGATGGCGGTCGGGTGCAGGAGGAGCCACCAATGCCATCTACCAGTGGCAGGGAAAGGAGACAAGTGGTGGTCACACGCAGGGTGCCCAGCCCCTTTGTGCCGAAGCCCTGGAGCAGGGTGTCTAGTCTGGAGTCGGAGGTCTGAGCTTGGCTTTTAAAGTATCCCCAGGGCAAAGCACTGTTTTTGACGGGGTTGTTTCAAGAAATAAATGACTGGAACTGACTTCCAGCCTTTGTTTTAAGCAAAAAAAAACACAACAACAAAAAACTCCTGTTTGAGGACTTGGTGCAATAATCACTTGGCTGCAATGAGGCAGATAATACACTTTTCCATACTCATCACAGATGGAATAAGTCAACTAGACTCAAGAATATTGACAATATTGAATAGGTCTCAATATCTTCCAATTTGATAGTTGGGTTGTTATTTATTCTTAAAATGGCATCTTTCTGTTCAGCTCACTCTTAGGTAAACTGAATGGTAGCACAGCTTCACAGAGGGCTCCTGATCAAAGTGTCTAAAAAGTACTTTCCTTTTTAAAAACATTTTAGTATTCTTCATCTTAATATAAACAGAATATAACCGACTTTTGTAATCGCTCTACAGACATATCATCAAAGAATTTTATAAACGCAGGAAAGGGAAGTTGTTTGTTGAGACTTTTTGCTCACATGATAGCTGTCTCTGCTTAACTTAGATTTCAAAATTATTATTATTATTATTCTAGTGTCTGTACAACTGAGGTTCTTCCTTTCACTAATAAATCACTCCTCTCAGAGGGCCTTTTGTGCTCTCGCCCTTTTGTCTTTTTCTTAAGGCAATACTTCCAGCAGGTCATTGTTTTTCATAAAGTTCCCTAGCAAAGTATTTATAAAGCGTGGAGACCAAAATGCGCAATGTGCCAAGGATAAGAGAATTCTTCACATTAAAGAAAAAAGGTTTTATCGTGCAAACGAGCGGCGTTAATTTGCGACTGAATTTACCTGGAGGTACCCTTTGGCTCTCTCATTTACTTCTGCGTAGCTGTTTACACATAACGCTACGATGCATTTTTATTTGACGTATTGTGGCACGGATGTCGTATCCTTTGAGAACGGTCCTTCGCCTGAACTGATTAAGTGAATGTCCAGCTGTGTGGATAAATTTGTACAATTGTAAGCTACACGAGACACCTTCCATCAGGATGAATAGACAAATAGCTCAAAACCAAGTTCGATGTCGCAATCACTTTAATTTCTGTAAGCTGGTATCTCTCATCGTTTGGACAAGAAGACAACGTTGGAACGAAGAAGTCCTCAGCATAGAGCCCTTGGGGTCGGTTCTCTAAAGTCTTTTTTTTTCCTTCTTCCTCCTACCTCTTAGAGTCAGGTAATTGTGTGTGCCTTGTTTTGTGACTCTGGGGAAACGGAATTAGTTTGACGAGAGCACGAGGCAACACCGACAGTAATATGCTGTGTGCGGGCACCTGTCTGAAGCAGAAAATAGGCCACCCTAACAATCCGTCTTCAATTAATTGGCTAAAGAAACCTGTGAGTAACAGGCTGCGAGGGCGACTGCAGCACCCCTGAGCCCACATGACTTCCACGCTGAAGGACACTGCACTGGATGTTCCTTCCAAGTGTGGAAGTGAACTGGTGCATGTCTCAAAATAAGCCTCTTATTCTGCTCTGGATGGGCGACCGTACACCGTTCAAAAGCTTAATTCAACTCCTCTCAAAAGCGTGCCTCATCACAAGGTCTTCAGAGCAGTAGACTCTAATGGCAGGGAACAATACGGACCGCCAAAACATTGCTTACCGAGGGAATGAGGGTGCACTCCACTCCGCGGCACACTAAAGAAGTGTGCTGTATTGCTTACGCCTAATTTTCAAGAGCTTTGATGTTTCCATTATGAGTCTCGCTTTGTCACCGCAACATTACCAGCCACTGCAAATTAACAATCATTTTTGTCTTCGCTGCAGTGCTGTTCCCTGATAGTTTTATATACTTTCAGAATGATTGTACTTTTCTCATATATTTTTTTTGTCTATTTTCTGCTGCAGAGTGGCACTCATTTTGTTTTCATAAAAGGGGGATGGTGAATCGAACACTTGCTTTCCTTGTCTCCTGTGGAAAGAGACATGGGCAGAACCAGTCCCACCATGTCCATTTTCAAATGTTAGGGCTACAGAAAGGCTAATATGGAGAACAAGAAAAATGGCCTGGAATAAAAAGTCTGTTTTTATTCTTGAAGGCAGCAGGATTGATGAAAAAGTGAAGAAATTTTGTAAGTTGACAAATGATTGGATGCATGCAGATGAAAATATCAATGTGGGGTGGTACAACTTGTCTGAGACAGAAATAAGCAGCAATTTATCATGCAGCAAGCCAGGGAGAGATGAAATGTATGCATTTAAAAGTCAGCAAGTCGCTCCGGTTCTTGCAAGCTTTGAAATTAAGCAAAACAAAAAATCCCTGATCACCCAATATTCAAATGTGTTGATTTATTTTGGTTTAGTTTAACTTACAGGACTTTGAAAGTGCTACTTACCTGCGAGTCTCTTGGGTGGCGATGCTGATTTCCTGTCGGAATAAATGCACCTTGATTAATCCTGTAGACAAAAAAAAAAAGACATTACACGTCAGCTCTTTATGTTGTGGAATACATTGTTTCAGTTCACGCCAAATTATTGTTTCCAAAAGCAGGTTAGCAAAAAGTGAGGGACACATTCACTGTCTGGAACAAAAGGCTCATTTGAAATCTGAATCTAAATCTGTATTGGAATAAAAAGGAAGCGGGAACTCCAGTGATTAAAGACTGTTGCTAAGACATGTATGTTTGAAAAGTTTCTTCAGAGAGTTTATTTTTGGATGTTGCCACGTGGATGCAGGGGGAAATTATACACTGAGCCATTTGCGCCACAGGAGTTTCATAGCAAAAAGTCATTGTATCCATAGCTGTGGTCATAGATACGGTTGCCTTGGTATCCTGCTGTATTTTTGGTGTCACTTTCCAGCATGTTTTAGATAATGCCGCCCACACAATGGAGACAGGCAAATGGTAACATGAACTACTATTACGCAAATGCTGTTTTATAACTGAGCAAGTAAATTAATTCAATACACCTTGTTTAAAACATACTGTTCTGAGAATGCCCAAAGGAGTGCAGTATATATCAAGTCATTTATGCATATGAATGTATTTTTTGAGCGGTCGATTGAGCGTGACAGTCCTGTGGTCTGGATATGACTCTTTTGGTAGTCTTTGTGCTTTACCCTGGACTTGTAAGATATGACCCCCCCCCTTCCTCTTATTCCCTTAAGAGATCACGTCAATACTTGAGATTAGAATTAGCATGTTGACATTGGTGAATTCCCTTCACAACCTCGACACACATCCTTGTCCAATAATGCCGACGGAAGCACAGCGAATAGGAGACTAACCAATTTAGCTTCAACGTCAAAGTTTGACTTAACGTTCCAATGAATGACAAAATTACCATAAGATTTATTCATGAATTTGCAAGAATGGTGTATTGGTAGAAGTACTGGAAGGGCTATGAAGATGAAATCACGTGTGAGCTAAGTGTGCTTAATTGCTAAAACAAATTTGCTAAAGGGCCCATTCGTACCTATTGTGGAGAGGATAAAGCTCACAGTGTTGAAGAGTGTTGCATTTTCTGGAAAATGTTTGGGTCTCCAGACAAAACTGGATTGAAGTCATAAATTAGTTGGTTCCTGTTTGTAACAAATAAACCGTAAAGCATGTGTTCTTCTTTTGAATTTGGAGTTCCAGACAGAGAATTAATTGTATTCGCAAGTCCCCTTTTTTGGACCCAGATCTGTAAAGCTCATGCCAAAGTGCCCATCCAGGCAGCTCGTCAACCACAACAGAACTTTCCTCTTGGGGACTGTTTCCACAAGGCGAGTAAAGAGCTGAAGGTATGTGTGACAATGAAGGGAAAGCAAGCTACTGCTGCTGATGACGGTGGTTGGGATGACGATGGTCGGGATGGCGATGATTAAAGTGGTGTTGGAGCATCTTCCACTTGGGAATAATGAAGCCGCCAGAGATGAGCCTTGATACGATCCTGAATTTCCAGAAAGACACTCATGCCACAGATGTGACAGCAGACTAATTAAAGTCCCTTACATTTAGTTTCATTATTGTGCCCGTTGAAGGCATAAAAGACACGCTTCATAATGATCTCACACTTCCATGTCTGAAGAGGACCGCTCCACGCTTACACACACAGAGGGGCAGTGCACCTTCGCTGCACACGTCCGCTCACAGAATAAATTACTTCACACTTCATAAATTTTTCCAGATGCTCCGAGTCACCTTGACACGAGGGCTCGGAATCCTGTCAGGTAAGGTGAGGAGGAGAGAGAGAGAGAGAGAGAGAGGGAGGGAGAATCCAGCTAATGCCAGGGACTAAATTGGGAATAAAGATCCTAAGAAAAAAGCAACAAGCTGGTTTGAAGGGAAAACAAAAGGGGTACTTGTGTACAGTATTCATGTTTTAGAGTCCAAAGCTCAGCATCCGAGACAATATCAGGGTTAAAATGACTGTAAAATCTGTAATGTCGTTTATTTTGGTTTGCTTATTACCCTCTGAATATCGTGTTTTGTCCACTATGATTTAAACAATTTTTCTTTCTGTACAAAGGAATAATATTGTTTTGTCTAAATTAAAACTAAAGGTGATTTCCATGAATGTAATTATTTTCATGCAAGTTGCATTGTATTCCTGTTATCTTAGGGTTTGTCGATACCTTCATCTTCTCAAGCATTAGGTAAGCATAACCTCTGTGTGGGAGATGAAAGTGCATTGAACCTCATTATATAGTATATCAGAAGAATCTAGCGTTAGCCATTCAGACTCTCAGTGTCTAATTAAAAACAGAACTATCTGCAAGCCTCAACCCTATTTTACTCAATTAACACATGCTTTGACGGAATGTAGGTTACTTGTCAACACGCCAAACCAAAGACGCTACCAACAGAAGGGCACACTCTGAGAGACCTTGAACCGTTGAAGCGTTGTGTAAATTAGTTTCCTGATAGTTGATATTGGACTACTGTTGGCAAAACAAAAAAAGTCCTCCTGCGGTAAAATTGTAACAATTTTTTAAAAGAACGCTTTCAATGTGCAATATTGTTATCAAACCATACATGTTCTAAATAAAATGTTTATTTTCCTAGAAAATCAATTATTGTTACACATTACATTACGTGTTGCTTATAAATGTTTTATAAATGATTTATAAAAAAGTCATGGGGGGTGGTTAACAATTTTTTTTTGAAAAGCATGACATTAGTGATAAGTTACTAAAATGTAGCTAAAGTGGCACATTTATATAGCAACTTATAACGACTTTATAAGCAGCGCCTCAATGTAAAGTGTTACTAATATTTCACACTGCATACAGTAACTGCTTCTTTTTTTTATTGGCTGATAATGCTTTTTTTTTTAAATTGGGTGGTACTGCGTCTTCAGTGGTCTCCCGAATGGTTCATTCAATAAAGGCAGGTGCCCGAGTATAGACTGAGCCCTATGAGCTGGATTTTTCCGGTTGGAAAGCAGCTTGTGTCATTTGTCGATTTTGACCATGTGAGTGTGGCGGTGACGCCCAATTGGCACAGCGCTACTCGAGCCGGGATGGCAGGGCTTCTCTCGGCTCATCACTAACCTGCTCCTCCCGACACCGCCTGGGCTCCTGCAGGCCGGAGGAGCTGTCGAGAGCGACGTGCCTCTTCTCCGATTGGCGTGGAGGGTCTCGTACAGCCCGAATAGCATGTAGAAACCAAAAGATTTTTGATTTTGCCTTTTCTCTCAACCTTTTACGCATTGCAGTTTCCTGTCCGTACTTGACATAGCATAGTATGTTTTTAGTACTGCAAATGGTTATGTTTTAACAATAATGGTACGTTTTAAAAAAAAAAGAAGGCAGCGATTACTTAAATTTACAAAAATAAAACTGTATGTGATAAGATGGAAACAAAAACTGAAATTGCTTTTCGGAACAGACACCATTAATTGATTTTTCCATTTAAAGTAAAACATTGGTGAAAATGAAAATGCACGTGGGAATTTCTTTTCAGCTCATCTAAAAAAAAAAAAAAAGAATTTCGATGGTGTAGCATTCAATACTTTAACGGTTTATTTGTATAAAATATATTGTGATTTGGTTTATGTACTCCAGCTATAGCGTTGGACTTCTGTCTTTCTCACCCGGTTGTACCTGCTGGTTGTGTTACGTGTATTATTTGTGATAGCTGAATTCTCATTTTCAGTAACCTGAACTGGTATTACTTAGATTTCCAAGACAGACTTGTGTTACCAAACTTTCACAAGAGTTTTGGGATTAAGGAAGTTACGGACTTCGTGTACATTTTGAGTTATCCGTTCTATAAAATTATGATGCTATAAAAATAAGTCGCAGTAAAGAGATGGATAGGATGATGCGTGTCTGTAAATGTTGGATTTTAATTGGTTAGTAGGCAATAAAAAAATATTTGACATTCTCCTTACTCATAAAACGCTTAATTTATGTTATGTCTTATGGTCGGAATGGGGGATCATTTCGACCAGATATGTACATCATCGGTGAGCATAACCTGGATAGCACTATAGTGTTTGGTGTGATCCCATTGTTGCCCCCGTTGGAGTCCTACTGGCGCTTCATTCAATAGGTGTTTGAGCTGGGAATGGCTTATGGATACACTGCCATTGTGAACGCTTTCAAGGGATGTGGTCCCGGCTAAACCTCCTCACCTCTAGCAGCATGTCAGCCTGGTCCCAACCCCCAATTGCCAGTAGAACCAGAACACAGTACATTTAGACTTTAATGGTGCACACCTTTATCAATGCGCTCCGGAAAGGGCAGTGGAGTCGTTATCATTGGAGACCCTCATTATTTGACACGGGCGGTGGGAAGCCAGCGTCTGCTTGGCTCGATAATTTTCGAAAAGCCATTTGTTGTCTCATCACATGAGTGACAGCTCCAAGGTTAGAGAATAAGACAGCCCCCTTTCTCTTCACTCATCACTCATTCATCATACGAAGCCGCCTAACCCGGACAGGGTTCGCAGTGCGGCCAGAGTCTCCCCTGGAAATCGGAGGCGAGAAGCTGGAGCCAAGGGCACCCAAACGTGTTAAACCCTAGACAATGCCAGTCAATCACGCGGGATCCCCTGGGGAAATTCAGCGGGGGAAAACACTCTCAGGTGTTATACACACTGGCTGGAAGCAGCAGGACACACGCGACGAGTTTAAAAAAAAAGCGACGGCTCTCCATCTTTGCTTCACGATGGCTTGAGTTAGGTCATTAAGACTTCGCAGGCAGGTACCCTAGGTCTCCTAATGCATGATTTTGTGATGAATTTATGTGGTCGGGGGGTTAACAGCATTCGTCGAGGACCATGGGTATTCTTGGCAGAAAGGCCCGATCATCATCATGCCCTGTCAAGTCTTCCCAGGGTGTAACATAGGCTGATGTAATACTTTGAAATTCTTAAGATCATTGAGCAGAGATTATTGGATACAATTCAAAATTCTGTTGTTTTTTTGTTGTTGTTACAATTGAGAAAAAAATGTTTCAGTTTTGAAGTTTGGCAGTTTGGCAGTTAAATAAATAAATGAATAAATCATCACACAATATTTCAAATTGGTATTTCTTTAAAGTGTCAGAGAGTCCTGTCACGTATGTTAAAATAGTTCTTAATATCCAGCACAATGTACAATGATAAACTAAGATAATATATATATATAATTGACATTTGCAGGTAATATTTTGGGAGCCTCTTCACAATGTTGAGCAGAGAGAAGAGCAAATGTAGGCTTACATGAGAAAACTGGAACGCTGTTCATTCACCCCTGAAGGGCAAATTAGTTATGGTCCAGAAAAGATGGGCTGCTTTACTCAAGAGACAAATCAAATGAAACAAAAGAAATAATGTGGAGTCTTTTTTAAAGGAGGACACAGAAGCCTTGGAGTTAAAGGTTCCTACTGTCTCGTAGCAGCTGAAGATCCTGGAACTTCAAAGGTGGTCATCGTCTGCAAGCGCACACTCCTCAATAGATGGTGTGGAACAGAGGATCTAACATCCTGCCAAAGCTCTTTTGCATTTCTGAAAGCCAGTTTTATGTCTAAGTTTCCTCCGGCTGTTTTAAAACGTAGTTGTCTCAATCAAAACTTAGTTGGGTCCAATAAAAACCTAGGCCTGGTTGTCTACGTTTTGATTAACAATGAAAACAAAGTTGTCTCTAATCAAATCGTAGCTGCTTCAATCAATATGTAGTAGCCTAACGCAAAGTATACAGGGTCCTCCTTTCTGCTGTTGTCTTGACAAAGTAGAGGGTGAACAAAGTACTAAGTACAGAGGTGCCAACAATTGCGACACTCGTGTTTTTGAGAAAATAAAAATCATTATTTCATGATAAAAACATTATTTTTTCTTTAAACTCAAATAAAGGTTGGACTTATCTCATGTTTTGAGTGCAAGATCAAGTAAGGTCAAACTATAATGACATTTTATCAGAGCCTTTTTTTGTATATATTTACATAAGGGGCCAAAAATTCTCGAGGTCAGTGTACTTTACCAGTATAATTGCCTTTTTTTGTGATTTTTTAGTCAAGAGAACATTAGTTTTCAGTTGGTGTTCCGAAAAGAGGGAAGATTAGTATAGAATATATCTAAATGACGTTGAGAAATATTGGCTTCAACCATTTACTCGGTATAATGCTTACACAGCCCTGAACAATCTGCTATTTTTCTGATTTAACGATCAAAGAGGGTACAAACGTGGCCTAAATGACCTCCTCCGATATGCCATACAAATACCCAAGAAAGCAATTACTTTTATCTATTTAGTTTGCGGTGAGGCACCTTTTCAAAGTCACTCAGCTCATCTGAGCTTTGACGTAAAATTATTATTTTTTTCTCACGTTCTGATAATTATATTTTATTATCTGTAACCCGCGTTTCTTTGACTCGAAAAGGATAAGGTTTTATTTAATGAAATAATTACGAGTCTGTATAAGTTGGAAGACCTGTGATGCCGTATTGCTGTACTTCACATATTCCTTTGGTTATGACAAGATAAGAAAAATTACTTCCAAACATTTATTCTTGCTTTTTTTCAAATAGAAAACTACATATTGTCAATCAATCAATCAATAAACAATTATTCCTGTAACCTCTCACTTTAGTGAAATGTGTGTGATTGGTGTTGCAGCTTTTTGCTCAAAATTTAGAGTGCATTTTTCAATTCCAACAAAACCCCACTGCTTTAACAGCATCACAAATCTCCCATTGAGCTATCTCTCTGGTATTCGTAGCAAAGATAGATTGGGAGGACTTTGTCAGATCCTGTGATTTGTAAGGAATGGGTAGGATACTGTATGTTTTATTGCTATCGGAAAAAAAACACAGCATTTATTCTGGGGTAAATATAAAAACAGTTTACCTATTTAAGTGATTAAAAACGGTCCACAGAAACATGTTGCCACAGAGGAAATATTGAGCAAGCTTTAAAGACCTTTTATGTCGGTTTTGCCCGAGTCTCATTACTGGATCCACGCTTAGGTGCCACAGGCTGCCAGTCGACGGGCCTGTCCCTGCTGACTGCCAGATGCATTGGTAAGCTGCATAAATAGAAGTGGCAGAGAGGGCGGCCAATAACTAAAAGAAGAAGCTTTCCTTTTAATTTGACAGCGTACCCCCAAAGGCCCCACTAAAGGAAATGTATATGCCGATTCATTACGTCCGCAAATTAATTCAGTTGCTTAGGCGGAGTGATGGCTCATTACAGGGGTGGCTTAACGACTTGACTCCCGGACAATTAGAGGAACAAGGCAGAGGATTTACAGCCACGTAACAATGACCATCAACGCCTGAGTCAACCGTGCGTTACATTAGTATTCTCCAGGCGCGGGTGGTTTTTTACGACGACTGCAGGCTGCCGCAAAGGGAGAGACAGGGTTTTGACCGTTCACTCGAAACGCATTCTCACACTTTTGCTCCAATGCATTTGACCAATGCAGAACATGATGGGTGGCGTGAGGTTGAGTCACTCCCATAACTGAATTGAAGACAGTCTCAATTAACTGTTACAGTACTCCCATTTTCAAATTGAGTGACTATTTTACAGGTTTCACAACACAAAAAAAGAGGTAAATAGTTATAGCAATCACAAAACAATTGAGTCAGGAAACAATTAAGAGCCATCCTTAATCAACTAGAATAGTGGCTGGGCAGAGCCCATGTAAAATTATATCCATAAAAAATAATGTAATCCAATTCCATTAAATTGCGTTCGGCAACCTGCAGCTCTTTAAGACCTAACTTCTGGCTTCCAACAGCCGGAAGTTTTGTCTTTGCAACTCAAAAAAAAAAAACAGCGCTGCCAGACATTAACCTAGAAGAATTTTCACATGGTTATACGGCGGGAAACGGTCCACAAGGTACAGTAACTGGAGGCAACTCAAAATCAAACAGCATCGTCAGACATTAGCAGAGTTTTCATTTGGATATACAGTGGGAAACTGTCCATAAGGTACAGTAACTGGAGGCAACTCAAAATCAAACAGCATCGTCAGACATTAGCAGAGTTTTCATTTGGATATACAGTGGGAAACTGTCCATAAGGGACAGTAACTGGAGGCAACTCAAAATCAAACAGCGTCGTCAGACATTAGCAGAGTTTTCATTTGGATATACAGTGGGAAACTGTCCATAAGGTCCCAGACGTTAGCGCAGTAGAGGCACTTCTCCAAGATGACGCTGCATTGTAGACCAGAACATGAAAAAAATGATTCTTCGAGAGGATGTGATCATATATCTACTTGACTTTAAAAGGCACTCGCTGAATCTTGAGAAGGTCTCTGTGGTACACAGTAAGCCAAGGAGGGGTCACCGCAAAACCCTGGGAAGAATGTAGCCATGAAACACAGACCCTGTCCTAAAACAAACAGGGGCATTCTGGGTTTTGGCAGCTGCTTGGGTTTTGGCAGCTGCTTGTCACCGATTCACGCGTCCTTTCTCAGGGAGTGCAACGGCAAGCGACAATACAACTGATGGACATGAGATATTTTCCCGCTGCCTGAGGTTAAATCTGCTGTGGACTCCCTGTCAATCGCGTTCACAGGCATTACAGGCGCTTGCCCAAGCACAAACAGGGCACAGCTGTGGCACAATTGGCTTGGGTGGTTGGAAATCGGGTCTTGTCGCAGAGATTTTTTTCAGCTTACCAGGTGCCTACAGACTGGCAGTACATTGCCTCGTCCTCCAATTGAGGCAGAACCTCTAGTATTGGCTGACACCTGACAGGTGGCTTAAAAGCGATTGGATCAAAGGGCACCAATTGGGGTACTTTCCTTAGCTAGTGACAATTGTACCTCCTCGTCCTACTCTGTGGTGCGAGGAAAAAACTATCGGGAAAATCTTCCTTTGTTTTTAGGGTTATGGAAGAGTTAGTGACATACACCCATGTAAAAACTGAGAAAAAAAAAGTACAAATCTCCCCATCCTGCTTATCTTCTCTGGACCCCAATATGTTTTGGGGATTAGTCCCCAATGCCTAAAACACAATTCTGTTTTCTCAGAAAGGCTGACACTGAGAGAAGGAAATTACTCTGGGAATTTTGGACCTAATAGTTCCATATAGAGATACAATTATTAGGTACCGGTTCCATTCTGTTTATTGAAACAGACCTTTCCTCGATAATCCTAATAGAAATCTCGGTGAAACAGCTACCGTTGGAGAACCGTTTCCATCTCTGATTTTTTTTTTTTTTAAAGGCTTAGCGATGAATTGCAAATGTGAAATTCAGCCCTAGCTTGAGGGTAGGGATTGTGAACTGTCCCTAAATGAACAGAAACGAACCCAGGGCTTATCACGCTCTCTGAGCATCCTTTGAGGAATTTAACATTTTGCTGATGCTGCGTCTGATTGGAATTGGCACTGAGCAATGGGGTTACAAGTGATATTCTTGGAATTTGTTTTGTTCCTAATTAAAAAGTGGACACACGTGTAAGTTTATTCTTAAATTACGGAGTCCGTGATAACATATGCGAAAACCTAGCCTGCTGTCAGTATCTCCTACCTTCACTACCGTTTCTCTACATTAAAAAACTGCCATGAAGCTTGAGTCAGGTAAACTCAGTTTCTCCACAAACAGGACAGGTGAGGAACCCTGGTCCTTGAGGGGTACAGCGCATGCAGGCTGTAGCTCCACCCGGAACTTTCTGTTCCACAGAAATCACTATTTGGGTTAGAAATGATCTCACTTGGTTTTCCAAAGCGTAAATAAAAAAAGAGCGGTCAACTGAGCGGTAACCCTGAAACACGCGGACACTGCGCCCCTCTGGGACCAGCCTTCCCAACCCTGCACACCGGTGGCTTCTGAACACGTTGGCGCCGTCCGTGTCACTGAAAGTGCTGGGCACTGCAGCATTCTCCTTCCCCCGCGCTCCCCCTGAAGCCCGGGGCTGTTTCACTTAAGGCAGAAAAGGTCATCCTCGGCTTCCATCGAAACGCACATGCGGAAGGTGGATGGAAACGTGCGGCTCCGTGACTAAGCAAACGTGGCGGAGTAGGACGACTATTAATTTTTAAACCCAACATTCAAAAAAATACAAAAAAACGAGCTAATAGGAAGGCGCAGCTGTCCTAAGCAGTAGAGAGTTGTTTAAAGTCTTAAAACCGAGAACAGGAGTTTTGTGTTTTTTTCTCTTTGCTTCATTAGAATGTCACCTACAGGTGCCCGGAGATGCCCCTGCAGGAGCACTTTACCCTAAACGGAAGTCTGACATGATCCTTTTAAGACGTTCTTTTCGCATTTAGCCAGGGCAAAGCGTATTTCCTACCCGTGTAAATAATCCGCTATTCCTTTCGACTTTCCCGTTAGCTGCTTATGACCACCCTCCACCACCCCATCTCCTCCTCCTTTTACACTGTCCATAATGTCCAGATGGGGGGGTTAACAACCTTGCACCACCTGGCCAGGCGTGATTCCCTAGCGCACTCCTAGCCAAAAGTGCTTTGTCTCTGCCCTCTTTCAATCACGGCACATCCATCTTAAAAATGACTGCTGAATGCAACAGTAGTGAAAAGTCCGAGGTCTCGGCAGTATAAACTACAGAAGCATATTGTTTTTGACTGGTGAAAAGCAGGCTGCACGCGCTACAGTTGACTGCATATAAATACTGACTACTTTGTGCTTCGGTGATTGAGAAGGAAATCCCAGAATGTTTACAGGAGAAAGGGAGCTCTTTTTCAAGTTGAAGAAATCCTTTTTAGAACCTGTGGTATCAGTAAAACTATTTTTATTTTTTATGTTCAAAGAGGAGCAAGTTTAGAAAATGAGTAATTAAAAAAATAATTTTATTAAATTTTTTTGGACTGAACAGTTTTGGCTTCCTGTAACTGGGGCATTGCAATGGTAGAGGCACCTATCCTTTTTATTTTAGTTTTTTACATCTTTCAGTGACACGACGTATCGAAGTTTGGATTTATTTGCCGTTTTCGAAGAATGCCGCTTTCAGAGTTGTAATACATTTTAAGAATACAGGGTTTAACTAAATAGGCTTTATTTCCACAATGTACATCACAATAGCTATCTAAATCTTGGACGCCTTTTCATGGTGATAAAGAATGGGAAGTTAGATTCCATCTAGTGCTAAACGTCTTAGATCGATAGATTTATTTATTTACTTTATTCATCCCCACGGGGAAACTGCGGCACTGGAGAAGAAAATAACACAATATAAATAAATAAAAAATATAAAATAAATCACAAACAAGTAGCACACACGGCAAGGATAAACAAAGGGAAATGGTTAACCAACCTTTACCCTCTTGTTAGGGTGTATTTTACTCTTCTCCTCTGGTACTGTCTAATGTGTATTCTGCTCATTCCTGTCCCCCGCCCACCTCTCATTGTTCTCACGTCTCTCACCTAGGCAAAAGTGACACTCGACACCAATTATTCTAAATGACTCAATCCACCGCCCTCTGCTTTTGTGCTCTCTTGCGCCCTTTCCGACTGACTTCCGTCTTGGCTATGATGCTGGTCCCTCTCTGGATTTTCTTTGGCTCCCCATAAAGACATCACCTTTACTTCCGCTGCTCTTTGCTTTATCTCAGGGGTTCGGCAAACCTGCCACGACTGCCTCTTTGAATGCCCTACCGGTTTTCAAGGTCGCTCAGGTTAGTGAAACACAGAGTAGATCCTGGACCTCAGCTCAGGAGACTGGCCGTGCTGCCAGGAGAGGACAGGGAGACAGCGGTTAAATCTGTGACCGCCTGCCAGAAGCACAGGGTCCAAGTTATGGTTTTCCTGATGTGTATACTGGCATAATGGCAATTATCTGTGGTAAATAAATCTGTGGTAATTTGGCATAATAATTGAATCAATATACTGTAGTGGTTAAGGGTTTGCATGTCATTGGTACGGAAACCCAACTGTTTTTTTGTTTGTCTGTCTTCTACTCTCCTTTTCCTGTATTGAATTTCACTCTGCAGAAATAATCTCTCCAAACAGCATGCTTGTTGTTGCTGTTGACCATCCCTGAGATGGCTCAGAAGGGCTGGAAGTGTCCATCGCTGTCCCACCGTACAACCAGTAACAAAAGCATTGAACCTGGTGCCTACATGAGAGGACAACCCGGCTAACCCAACTGGACCATGTCTCGGTTACTCAGTTAGATCTCTTTTCAGTCCACAAAGCACATACTGTCAACAAAATACTGTCAACAAAACAGAATAATGAAAACAAGACATATAACACTAATATTATCGTGCGTTATGTTTACATAAATGCATCACTGACACTAAATCAAGGCATGTTTTCATATTTTGATTTTCCACTTCCTGTATTTTTCAAGACTGCAAGTGTACCAGCATACCAGTTATGTGAAGCCCTTGGCAGGTAGATCACTATGGTGGAAAATATTTTTTGGTTGCACTTCGTGTATCAACACAAACCAAAGACATCTATGAATATGCAAAAATGTATAAACTATTTGCCTATAAATTAAGGTATCAATTAAGATAATAGGAAACCAGTAATTCGAGGAAAAGATATGCATATAACTTTGACATTTTGCTTTTGGAACTTTAACTACCCAATGGGCAGATGGAAGAAACATTTCAAAGGCTCATTTAAGCAATTGTCGTTAATGTACACAGAATAACATCTGCTGCCTTCACAGGGAGCTCCAGTACCTTCTATCCAATCATTACGGCTTTGGGCTGGACCAGGCTACTCATGGGCATGGCTTTGGGCTGGACCAGGCTACTCGTGGGCATGGCTTTGCACCAAGTTAGGCGTGTAGAAAAAGGAACCCTCCTAGCCATCTCTGACCCCAACGTTCACATGATGGGTGTCCCTCAGAGCTCTGTCTTGGGACCAACTCTGTTCTGTTTCTACGGCTTTATGGCTCGTGGCTTTAAGTAGCCCTGCAATAACAGCACCTTTTTCAGCTCCTGCGCACTGTGGCATGCAGCTGGCAGCCACACCCTCAAGCCGGGAGACGATGGACTGGCAGCATCAGTGAGAGGGAGGGTCACGCCCTCTAAAAGGTGGGCCTCATTTTGCACCTGAGTGAGGTTCCATTAATGATAATCACATTCAGGTACCAACAATCCCAGGCCCTTTAAAAGAGCCAGAAAGGCTGGCTCAAGGAAGAGAGGGCCAAAGAAAGTTAGAAGGGAAAAGAGGACTGCTGGAGGACATGGACGGACTGCTGTTTACGGTTTTTGGTAGTTGTCCCCGAAAGGGAGGTTTTTGTTGAATTGTTTGCTTTGTTGTTTATTGTAATCTTTACGTTTGGTTAAAAATGCCCATTAAAAGGCTTGAACCCTTCCCCAATACCTCCTTCTCCGGCCGTTCTTGGCCTGAGCAGGCCCTCGTGTGCTACACGCATCTATTCGCCGCACGAACCACAGACTCAAAGGCGACATTTTGCCAGTTTCGGAAGACTTCAGCAGACAGCAGCTGCGCTTTGCATGTACTGACTTGACCCGAGAGACCGTTAGAGTTTGCTTGACTTCCCAGGTGCCCTAATAGCACTTCTCTCTCTAGCCTGTTTTTGATGGATTTACAATGCACTCCTTTACTTTCATGGCAATTGGTTGTTGTTTGCGATGTGCTTGCTTTGTCACTTGATTTAAATATGGCTACTGTCTGAGAAGTTTGTTCGACTTGGTTCCGCTGCGGTGTGATGTTATTGTATCTTGTTTGCAACGCACATTGCTCTGGATAACAGTGTCAGGCAAGTAAATTAGAATTTTTTTTTGATGAATTACGCCAAAGGCAGCACACAAAAGCAGAGTAAAGGTAGAAATAGTTCAGTTCGTCGAGGGAAGTGTGTAATTTATGACTTTGACAGGAGCAGTCGTGATAGTGCCAGGTTGAAAGAATCAACAGTTAATGGATATTGTTTAAATTTGGGAAAGATGATAACGACTTTCCCAAGGACAAGAAAGGGGAGGGTTTTGTAATAGGCCATTTTTGGGGGTCATTTGAATCTAAATTTGGTTGCCTGTGTAGCAGTTTAATTACAGCACATTTGAAAGATCTAGGGGGCATGTCCGCTGGTACGAAGATGTGTTGCCAATATGCCAGACGGCTGGCACAGGATGTGGAGAAGTTCTTTAAAAAGATCTGTGTGGATCAGGTATAATAGGCACTTATATTTTTCTGTTATGTTACTCATTTGGTTCTTGGGTGTTTTGTTGAGGTACTTCAAAAAACATATTTTAAAATCATCTGCTGTGTTGAATCTACAAGATCGAATTATTTTTATTTAAAATAATTTTAAAGCTGTTTATAACATGGAGAACAATCCAAGAGTTTGGTGAATAGGGATACAAATTATTTGGTGAGGTAGTTGCAGAACCATTAGAGATATGAATAAAAATATACAAAAAAATAAAGGATAAAAGGCTGGATTATAGTGAGAATACAGAATTTTAATTATATGCCACGCAAGATACCTTTCATGTGTGTGATCTTGTAAAACCCTGTGTTTCACAATAGTCATCTGGTTAAAATTTGGAACACAAAGAGTTTTTGTCAAGGAGCCAGGGAATCATCATTATTATAGAGTCTCCTACAATCAGAACTCATTGGGCACTAGGGTTTGCTAAAGATAGTGGCGTCATCTCCCTAGAGTCGAGATAAAAGGTTTGATTAATTCCACATGCTGGGGCATTGAGTCTTTAGCTCGGCAGGCTAATTATGTCTCTTGTCGCGGAGACTGTGTGCTGAAGTGTATGGTGGTTTGAGGACGTGGGTTAGATTCCCGGTCGGGATCTGCACACAAACGGAATTAATCAAACCTGTTCAAGAACAAACCTAAGGTGATGTGTAACCGTGCTTATTCAAAAGCTGCAATTTAGAGGCTGTCTGTTTTCACCAGAGGTTAAATGAAGACAATTAAGCATTTAGACCCTGATATAAGGGTAGCTTACTGACAGCGAGGTCCTTAGCGACCTGACATTCAATGTCTCAAACTAAATATGTCGCTGTTTAGACAGGTCTCAGTTAATTTAAGTTTTTTTCAGACCTGAGCTCTTCAATCAAGTTAGAAAATGAGCCTGTTATTAGCCCTTGCCACAATTTAAAGAATGGCTGTGGTTTACTATTGCTTGACATCAAGAAGCTTGAAAACACTTGTCAGGCCCCTAATATATACGACATGTGAACACAGGCTTTAATTTTTTTTTTTTTTTTTTAACATTTTTGCAGTGAACAAGCAGAATTAAGGTCATTTGCAACTTTGATGTTGTTTTGCATTGAATATTTTTACCCCATCTGTAACATGATGCAATCATAAACATTGAACGGAAGGAATGGTCTCTCCTGCAATGAGTCACAAGGCCACAGTAATACAATGAAAAATGTACACAGTACACTAAAGCTGTAAGTCATGAGGAGTGACCTACATGTGAGGTACAATTTAGTTCCTCTCCCTGTTTGTTGCACCTTTAGCTCCACCCGCATACCGCCCTGACAATTTAAGTAATTTCACCTTTCTTGCTAACCCACTAACCCGCAATGGGCTTATCTCAATTAAGCAAGCTGACAGTTTTACACTCTGTCCCTTCGCTCATGATAAACATTCTCTAAGATCCCCACCAATAGCCCAACCACATATTGGATTAGCCCTATCGAGAGGTGTTATGAAACAATTATTTTTTTTACCCCTTGCAGGCGGACAAATAGAGGCCATGACTGAATTAGAGACGTGGGCCTGTCTGCCCCTACCCCTACCCCTATTTGGAAGGCCTGGGGAATATTTCAATAGAGAGATTGCGGGACGGGGGGGGGGGAAAGTAAACGTGCGGCGACCTTGGAGAGTTCCTCTCCTCCCAACAGAATGATGAAGTAGCGACGCAGGACTCCATCACTGAGATCGCTTTTGCACGTACACCGTAGACACTCAGACCTCGTTTGCCTTGCGGCTCTCCCAGCTGTACCGTTGTAATGGCGAGCTTCCTAAGCTGCAGGTGCATCAAGGAGATGTATGAATGGGGAGGAATAGCCATGATTGGAATGCCTGGGTGGGATGAAGTGTGGTGAGCATTAAGTCATTATTTATTTTTTTACCTCTAACACACTTTATATTGTACTATGAAGACTTCTCATTGTCATCAAGTGTCATGCACACACAGTCTCTGTACTTTAAGAGCACTGTAAAAGCTGACATGGTTCTAAAGGACACCCAAAATTGCGCTTCAGTATACAGCTATCAACATAATGATGTCATAAGTAATTTCTTCAGAGGCTGACAATGAATATGATAACATTTGCTAACAGTGCTGACAGCTGACACTATTTAGCCTCTGCAAGTGTGATCATGGATGGATGATGTAACCGCACCCAGCTCCACATCCAGCAGCTTCTGGATGGTTCTCTTGGAAGCCCAGGCCAGAGCTTCGTCCCAGACGAAGTGTACACTTGGACGGCAGTCTGAGAAGCTTTTAAAGCCCAAACAAGGACACCGACGGTTGAGGCAAGGACGCTCTGATGACCTGAAAAGAGTGCTGGTGACGGGGGCGATCATCAGAGCGAGTGTTTTTGTCTTCCCTTGGGCTGATTATAACTTTGGGATGATGAAACTGACCTCTTCTTTTTAAATCTTTAACAAGACCAGTCACATCACCCGTCAAATCATTCAGGTTAAATACAGACATTATCAAACAAGAGTGTCAATCTATACTGTTCATTTGGCCTGTATTTAAAGCCCTGTTTGGTTCTCACATCACGCCAGGGCTTTTCATTCATGAGGTGGCATATGTTAACCATCGCTTACAGACGTCTCGTGCCCTTGCCACCCATTTGATTGAGATCCACAGAATCAATAGCCGCAATGTCATCTCTGGGTGTGGAGATATTGGGACAAGGGACTGGAGATAAGCTCACTCTCAAGGAACTAGATTGAAGTTCACATTCCAGAAAACAGTTTTTTTTCCATATATTATTTCGATCAGCTGCGATCGGTGCTCAATGAAAAATTACTCTGCAGATCGAGCCTTTGGGCCATGTCTCTCTCTCTCTCTCTCTCTCTCTCTCTCTCTCTCTCTCTCTCTCTCTCTCTCTCTTTGCCTTGCAGTATTCTGTGCAAGTCTGTCTCCTTCGCTCTCTGTCTCTCTCCCTCATGGGAAATTGCAAAGCAAAATCATGTGCTTAAGCTTTGATTGAAAGCATGCAAAGTCTATTTCTCATTTGCTGCGCTGTTGCTTAAATGGAGAACTGAAAAACATCAATTAAACAACCCAGGGCAGAGCTGCGAGTGGTCTTGGCCCCAGTTTCTTTCAGACTGGCAATCGAAGAGCCTGTTCAAACTGAATGTGTCTCACTGCTACTACCACTTGAATTTTCACCCCACAAATTAAACCTTTCAAGTTTCAAGTTAGTGCAGCCCCATGCCTGCATCAGTGATACAACGTGGGCACCAGATTTGCCACATTAAATGATACATCGCCATGGCAATGCATAAATCCATTAGCATGGACATCGTCTTCTCTAAACCGCAGCTTTTTAGTCGAGAACGCCAACTTCCATTATGTCCTCCTCTGACTGAGGAGTTCTTCATTAGGCAAAAGAGGAATTCTGAGAATCAATATACGGAATATATTCAGAATTCAGTATTTAGAATCAACACTAAATCTTGATTTTTTTTTCCAACTAGCAGAAAAACCCTGTACATTCACACTTGCGGTATTCTTTCTTTATGTTTTATGAGAAGTTTTCCACCTTCCTTTCTAGAGCCAATAACCTCAAAGGAGTAATTTGGTAAAATTTTCTACTTCACTTTGTAGACAGCTACCCCCAAATAAAAGCTTTACGTTAACCTCATAGTAATTATTTGAATTATTTTTAAACTTTTGGAGTATGGAGACAATAATTATACAAACACTGTGCTAGCTACGTGTTAACTGATACATTCTAACTGTTAGAAGGCTGTTTTAAAAGCCATAGTTGTCTTTTATAGATCCTCTCTTGTTCTAGAAATGTCTAGCAATTTCGCTTTTCTGATGTATGTCCCCATCTATATTTAGAGTTAACTGGAAAGTATGAGGCTCCCATACACAGATATCTGGTATGAAGAATATGTCCTGCTGCAGCTGGCTGTACCTGGGTGCCGGCATTTTACAGTCAGTGTATCTGCAAGGGGAGCGCTTTACGGTTCATAATGGGGTGTAAAATATGACAGGCGCTTCAGTGACCGTGGAAATTGCCAACGTCGGAAGCAATGATGTCCGCTTTGGAAGGAAAAAAAAAAAAAAACAGGCATCATCAAAGCGCAACAGCAGGAGATAGGGCATGCCCCAAAACTGTAATTCGGAACTTCACAAGAAACTTCACATGGCAGGGTGCCGCAGCAAAGCCCCTGAGCGTTAACTGTTCAGAAACACCTGGCAAGGCCGCCTTTTTACGCGTCCGGGGGCAGCGAGGGAGCCCGGCACATTCTGGCCTTTCGCCGCGTCCCCGAGGGAGGGAGCGCGCCAGCCCCGGGAACTCCGCAGCGCCGCACACCTGACTCTGACGGGCAGATCTTTCACGGCATTGGCCTGGCTTGTCGATCAAATGACAGGTGCAGTTAGTACAGTGCAGTGCCGTGCACCGGCTGCCCGGTCCGTTTCTGCATACCGTGATGCAGCGTTTCTTTGCTGCTGGGGGGATCTTCTCTGAGGGCAACGCTACACTGGTTCTTCCTTTTCTGCACCCCCCTTGACTTCCACGCTCCCCAGCCACAGCACCAACCATCGGGTTCCACGGCAAGCCCAGATGCGGGACTCAAAGCGTAGTTTCGTTCCCCTCCTTGCAAGTATCGACTCAGACATAATTAAGATTAATTACTGACCTTAAATGTTATTAGGGAGCAAAGCGTGAGAGCGAGAGCGAGATGGAAAAGTTGCTTCACACAAAGGTTAATCGGGGGAAAAAAGTCATACATAAATGACTCCTAACGGTATTGAGACCAGAAAATGGGCTTATAAAGTTGCACTGTGCCTTCACATGATGATGCGGAGAATCCCTAACATAAGTAGTGGGCCAGGATTAAACAAATATGGAGATGTGTGGAGAGCGAAGAAAAGATTCCTGGAGAATTTAATGAACAGGCATTAAAATGGGGGATTATTTAAAATGAAATATGATCCCGGGCATTAATAAATGGATGACAGTAAAAAAAAATGTAATTGCCTAACGCAGTTTACTTTCCATCTATTTTGTTTTATTTTTTTATTTTTTTTACGCGCCAACAAATCACCGTGTGAAACTGTATCTGTGTCAGTCCAGGTCAGTTCACGCCTGCCTAAACCTTGTGATTACGGGCGAGTAAAAAAAACCCTTCCTCTTTCAAAAATCAGATTTGTGTTTCCTGAGTCATCTTTATGCATGGAAGTCACTGTCATTACCTGCATTGCTCTGCAAAAAACCACCTCCACGTTGAGGGCTTTCCGCCTGTTTGCGTTAAAGACTTTTCATGGTAAAGCCTCTTTTTGTGAAAGTCAAAAGTGACCCTGGTACACAAAATATAACCGTGTTAAAAGAAGGTTACAGTAGCCGTATGACTTGCTATTCTGGTCATATCGTGGACATCTTTGCTGTTTCAGATCGATGAAAATTCTAGTCACTCCCGCAAAGACAAATAATTTACAAAAACAATGAAATGGCCAGAATGATTTATACTAGTCCTGTATAAGATGATCTTGCTTTGTGTTAATAGGTTGTTGTACAAGGATGGACGGTTTCTGGTTTTAGCATTTTTTTCTTTTGTTAGCACTAACCCTTTGTGTTCTGTCCAGAACAGAGCACCATTGTTTCTCCCCTTCGATGTGACCTTCTCCAGCCAACACAGAGCAGAGAACGAGTGTGCCACAAAAGCAATCTAATACCACGCTGTGGAGATGCAGTTTTCACGCTGACGAAACACAGACATTGTAAATATAAGTGGGTCCAAAGCAGAACAGTCTATTACATAGTATATGACTCTTGTCAGTGGCCCGGGACCATGCAAATCCACAACGGTTCATCACGATAATGAAAAAGGGGCGGAGACAGCCGACAGCTTGCACCCCACCTCCAGAGATTTCGGGCTTAATTTGGATGTATTCCAGAGGTTGTCCGTTTGACATCACCCCTGAGATTACTCATTTTCTCAACCCCTTTTGCGGAAGGTTGAATGATAAGAATTATAATAATAAATTGGAAGAATGGGATTTGTTTGCCTTGAACATGAAATTGCATCCTTTCTGATGAGCAGGTTAAGAATAAAGACCCAAAGTCAAAAGTAGTGTGCATCAGTCAGTTTGACGTCAAAACTGACGTTGCATCCTTTTTGCTGATTTCATGTGACACATTCTGCACATTGCTTAAAACGCACCACTTGCTTGCTCCCTGTTGGCTAACCTTCTTGGAAATTCAAGTGTGACTGGACAATTACATGGGCAATGGGTCTGAAACAGTGAGGCCCAATTTGTACGATTCCCCAAAAACAGAGCACCTGACCCCTTTTAAAATGGCAGCGTAGTCGAGCAAGTAAAACACGAACCGCATGTTAAGTTAGGTTCCTTACTAAAGCATCCCTCAAGCAGTCAGAGGCAGAGTGACATCCATCCGCCTGTGGGACTTGCTGTTAAAAGTTCTAATAAATCGGAATGGGCCGTTTGTAAAGCATTCGGGTGCAGTGCGTAGATCCTGTAGATCCGTGAACTTGGGAGGTGGGTTGGGGTGGGGTATATTACACCACATACATGTTTGTCTGTTTATTTCATTCTGGCGAGCTGGAGCAAGGCCTGGCACTATGGGGACTACGTTTCTTTCTCCAATTTAATTTTGGACAACTTTGCACAATGCAAATTTGGATGTCAATCCAAACAAGTGAGTGGACTGAAGCATGCGACCGCTTCAGTCTGTGTTAACACCATGGATGAGATGAAATCCGCACTGTAATCCTACACGTGACGCATCGGCGCCGTTCACCATGCAAAACCCTTACCCTTTCTGCAGCAAAATTAAAAACCCTGAATTATCCTTGTCATTTTTATGTGCGGGTGTCAGAATGTTCTTATATTTTCCCCTTCCTTGTTAACCTGACAGTAAAAATCGTAGAATATGGACAAGTCTGTTCGGCTAAAGAATGCCAGAGAACTTTATCGTTTTTGAGCGCTGTTACACAAAAGGCCATGAATATGAAGGAGAGGATTGTAATATGTAATGAGACATTGCACGACAGAGATAACCACTATCATTATTTGTCTCTATTGTCAATGACAGTAATCATGGCATGATGTCACTGACTATTCTATTGTGCTTAATAGTAGTAAAGGAAAACGACACTGAAGGGTTGTGTTGCATAAAGGACTGGAGCTTGTGTGATGGTCGAGGAGAACGGGGGGGAGGGTAGCTGGGGGATGAACAATGGAGCAAAATTAGGCAGCAAAAAGATCACCATTTTCGGGTCTTGATTTGCATGTGATGGATACATTCTAACTGCTACAATGTTGTTTTAAAATCATAAGAAGGAAGGCGCACCAGATCCTTCAGTAAGAGCAATGCCGAGGAGCGGATACCCTTTTGATACCAGTCTTCCGACAGCTCACTCTGCCCTTCCCTGCCGCCCACCCCCCCGCAGCACAGATCCGCTGTTCTCAGATTCTCGCCAGAAGGGCCCTGAGACCTGTCGCAGCCGCGCGTCGCGAGTAAAAAAAAAAAAAAAAACAGCGGGCTCGATTGCCCCTTAATCAATGCAACAGATGCAATTTGTCTGACGCGAGGTGGCAGAGCCCGGCCTCCTCCTGGGTAATCAGTCTGCAGTAGCAAAAGCTCGCAGGGCTGAAGTATGTCCCTGGCTCAGAGCAGCTGTTACCAGATAAATATGAAGGAGCTCTCCCCTTTCACTTCATTGTCTCGCCCTCACTTTCTTCATCCCTCACTTACTTCATCCCTCTCTTAGTTCATCCCTCTCTTACTTCATCCC
>JAOYSI010008021.1:0-21055 GCA_025775065.1 Hiodon alosoides | reverse complement strand
CTGCCTCTAAGTCTAACCACATGTTTGTGACCTTTGACTCTGCTCTGCCTCTAAGTCTGATCACATGTTTGTGACCTTTGACTCTGCTCTGCCTCTAAGTCTGATCACATGTTTGTGACCTCGGACTGTGCTCTGCCTCTAAGTCTGACCACATGTTTGTGACCTCGGACTCCTTCACACGCTTGACTTGTGGCCTCCCTTTAGGCCTGAGCACATGCTGCACGAAACCTGTTTTGAAAGTGGGACAAATGTTTTCTTGTTTTTCTTTGTGCTGCATTTAAGCTATTTTACCTTCCATTGCAATCACTTCATTGGGAAAGAAGAGTATCCCTGCTGCTGAAACACCAGTTTCTTTCATGAAAGATTAGCATTAAATCACATCTCATTGACATTATTTTACATTAAAACATCACCAATAATGATTTTGTTCAACATTTTTCTGAAGCACTGCATTTATTTGTTAGATATAATGATTGAATCAATGGATAGATGTAGTGGAACTGGACTTCTGAAAGAATAAATTCATTGACAATCAGCAAAACTGTATGAATTACAGAAAAAGAAAAGAAAATCATTGTCATTGTGTTCACTCAGGTGGGACAGTGCATAAGGTATTGGAACCAGTGTGCAGTGTTTTTCTGAATCAATGTAGTTAAAGTTGCCTGGGACAAATGATTAATTTAACACTTGCTGTTTAGTAAAATGTTATTTGCACTGATTAAATTCAGTTAATTTGAAGGGAAGAATATTGATTTTATATTTCCTGTATAAACATACCCAGGGAACAGTGTTCAGATGAAGTAGTTATCATTTTCAGGGTTCTAACTAGGGGCCTTTTCTGGCTCACATCTTTGACCCCTCAGACCCGATGATTTTGGCCACTTTGAGATTTTAATGCCTCGGCTCTCGAAGGACCCTCGGGCGTAGTCGGCGGCCCTTTTGTCCCAAGCAATCACCGTGAGCAGTTCGCTTTAATTTGTGTCTGTTATGTCTCCCAGACTCCCCAGGTGCTCCGGGTAGCTGAAGCTGCTCGGGTTACTCAGGTGGACGTTGTTTTATTGCGGCCACCTATCTGCTCTCAATCTGTCATCACCGGGACCGGGCACCCGAGGAGGGGGGCATGGTTTGGCAAGCCGTCATTCAGGTGACATGGTAACACAGTGTCCCATCTGCCGGCCAGGCGTCTGAGCCAGGGAAGCATTTGGCAAAGGCTCACCTGAGATGTTGCTTTCTATTTCCCCCCCCCACCCCAGTTTTTGCATAAAAAAATAAAAATAATTTTCGTTAAATGAAACCCCCTGCCCACAGAGACACCTCACTGGAGAATCTTCTGATTAGGTTGTCCGCTCGAAACGGCACCTCTCTGGATCTATTTAAGCTAAATTGCCAGCTTCTTTAACTTATTATTTAAACCTATTGCATTTTTTCCCGTAAAATTTTTTGTCTAATGTTCTGCATTTTATCCATTCTTTGCCATGGAAACCAAAGGTAATGCCTGTCTAGTTGTCGCTACACTATACAACCTCTTGGCAATGAAGACTCGGGAGTCTTCACCACGCGAGCTGAAAGCCTCTCCATTAGTAATAGTTCACACTTGTCAGATTGCCGAAAATGGCCAGGCTCAGGCTCGGCGGGCCTCTGTATGGAAACATCCAAACCGGGAGGTGATTAGCGGCTTGTCGGTTGTCCCCATTATAGGTGCGACCGGTGCACTAACCAATGCTGTAGTGACTCCTTCACGGGGCAACGGGGCTTTGACGCTAAGTGCTCTGCGTTTTCCCCTCTGTTTAAAATCTTGCTCTTCTCAAATTTCCTGGAAAGACAAACAAAACTCTCGTTCCAAAAGGAATTTGATGTCAGCAATTTGATATTTGCACATAAACTGGAATTCTACAATGTTTTTAGCGAACACGTTTTACACGTTTTAAAGCACTGTAAAAAAAATTCTTTTCTTAATTTATTCATTTTACATACATTATATGGACAAAAGTATTAGGCCACACCTCTTAATCTTCAGGTGTTTCATTCAGTCCCATTGCCACAGGTGTATAAAATCAAGCACTCAGCCACGCAGTCTGCCTTTACAAATATTTGTGAAAGAATGGATCCGTCTAAAGAGCTCACTGAACCACAGCAACTCAGCCATGAAGTGGCCGACCACGTAAAGTTACAGTGCAGGGTCGCCAAGTGCTGAGGCGCAAAGTGCGTAAAAGTCGTCAACGCTCTTCTGACTCAATAACTGCAGAGTTCCAAACCTCCTCTGGCATTAACATCAGCACAAAAACTGTGCGCTGGGAGCTTTATGGCATTGGTTTCCATGGTCGAGCAGCTGTATGCAACCCTTACATCACCAAGTACAATGCCAAGCGTCGGATGGAGTGGTGTAAAGCACAGCGCTGCTGGACTCTGGAGCAGTGGGAAAGTGTTCTGTGGAGTGACAAATCACGCTTCACTATCTGGCAGTCTGATGGACGAGTCTGGTTTTGGCAAATTCCAGGAGAACGTTTCCTGGCTGACGGCGTTGTGCCAACTGTAACATTTGGTGGAGGAGTGATAATGCTATGGGGTTGTTTTTCTGGGGTTGGCAAAGGCGCCTTAGTTCCACTGAAGGGAAATGTTAATGCCTCAGCTTACCAAGACATTTTGGAAAATTCTATGTTTCCAACTTTGTGGAAACAGTTTGGGGAAGGCCGTTTTCTGTTCCAGCATGACAGTGCCCCAGTGCACAAAGCAAGGTCCATAAAGGCATGATTGGATGAGTTTGGTGTGGAAGAACTTGACTGGCACAGAGCCCTGACCTCAACCCTATCGAACACCTTTGGGATGAACTAGAACGGAGATTGTGAGCCAGGCCCTCTTGTCCCACATCAGTGCCTGACCTCACAAATGCTCTTCTGCAAGAATGGGCAAAAATTCCAAGACACACTCCAAAATCTTGTAGAAAGCTATCCCAGAAGAGTGGAAGCTGTTATAGCTGCAAAGGGGGGGGACCAACTCTATATTAACGCCTATGGATTTAGAATGGGATGTCATAAAAGCTCCTGTAGGTGTCCCAATACTTTTGTCCATATAGTGTATCACATTTAGGATTGCGCTGCACCGGAGCCTACCCCACTTGAGCAATGGCATAAGGCAGGGCACCGAGGATGGGCTTTTAGGCACTGCCAAGGACTGGACTTTTACTTCATATTCAGGTCAGATTGTAACCACTTTAGGTTTGGGGATGTCAGTTTGCCTGTTATTGGCTGGTTTACTTTGAACGCATTGCAGCGGTGTAATGAGAAACTACGGTCAGCTCTGACCGTTTCACCCGTGCCCAAGAGAGGGAACGAGAGCGAGCGAGAGAGAGAGAGCACCTGTTAGAAGCAGCACTACAATCACCTCGTTGGCACAATTTTGGCCAGCCAAATAACCCTGTGGATGCAAGCACAGAGCTTCGATTTACTGCTCGCTTGGCCCATCACTACGAGGGGAGGATGGGTTGAGTAAAAGGAAATTAAAGACAGCTGCACTATGCACAGCTGGTCATTCTGTACGTGACAGCGTATACCAGAAGGCGGCTCATTTTGCCGAACCAATTAAGCGGCATTTAAATAAATAAATGTCTGAACAGACAAGAGAGACAAAGTTATGATTTAGACACGGGCTTCTGGACCTTGTGGTGGCAGGTGTCATTTGCTGACTTTGCCGTTTTGTTCATGGCAACCCAACGGCACTGTTTCAGGCCCCAGTTTTGCTCGTTTACAGGGAGCCGGCTCAAGATTTATATTTGTAGCTTCGAGTTGCATCTTATGGGTAATGGTATCTTATTCTTTATCTCCGGTTTGTGAGGCCATTGCGTTGAGATTTATTTATTTTGTCTATTGTTTTCTTTCTCCAAGACCGTGAGTTTATAAGGGTTTGATGTTGTTGTCCCGGTGTTTAGTCTATAACAACCGCCACATGTGAATGCAGTCTCCCAACTCACTGATGTGGGGGTTGGTTTTTGGTTTTATTTGTTTCTCCTGCTCTGGGCTCGTGAAAAGAGTAAATACATCTTCGTCTGGTGAACCGCATTATACATGTGCTGCAGCTCGGAAACCTTTGCACTGCTGCCCGCTGTAGACCTATTAAATGCCAGTTTGGGTCTAGCCACTGGCACGCGGTGTGACCCTACAGCTGCCCATTGTGTTAGTCCTCCAGAAATGAATGACCCTTTTCATTCTCAGACCTAGAAATAGAAATAGGACTTCAAAAAAAAAAATATATTATTCCTGTCAGTCCTGCATACAGGAAGGATCCCAGGAAAACCTCTAAAACTATACAAACCAGTGGGGTGGTTCACTAGTTTAAAAAAAAAAAGAAACTCTCTACACATTTTGCTATGTTTTCTGTGTCCCTGGTCAATTTATTTTCACATTGAAACATTGCAAAGTATAGTTATGAATAAGGAGTTTATTAAAACTCAATTTTACAAAAAAAAAAACAGCAGGATCTTCTCATTCAATGTATAGGAACCTTCTGAATAATGATTTGATCCGATATTTTCGCAACTCCACCGCTGGAAACGCAGACACACACCCACACACATGCACGCACACGCACATGCACACGCACACACGCCCATACTCACACACATACACACACGCACTGTGAAGTGTAGTCAGCGGCCGTGCCTTTCAATCCAGATTCTCTTGGCAAACTTTCTCCAGACACTTTCTTCTCACCTTTTTTAATCATTTATACCATCGACCCAGGAATTAGTCAGTGTCTCCCTCTACCAACCTTGCAGTTATAATGTCCCTCTTAATACAAAATGACCTGATAAAAAAAGTCAAGGACAAAGCCATTTTATTTTAGATTTAGACGTAAAATAAAGAAACTGAGTATACACACATGCAGCATATCCTGCACCTCTAACGAAGCTGAGTCCCTGAACGCAACGTGTCAACATTTATCATTACGGAGTCAATAAAGTAGGTACCTCATCAGTGCCACAACCATGTGAAAATCAACTTTACGACCAGCTGATGACTAATTAATCCATGGATGGAAAAGGGTCAGGGCATCCTGGGTTACGGTCCCTCGTTAAAGTTACAGCCACGCGTCCAAGATGGAGGGCGAATTAACGTTCTCTTAGCGCTCATGAAATATTCCACAGTCCGTCCGAAGTGTGATTTCAGTTCAATTCTTGGCTTTTGCTTCTGCTACAGCACCTTTACGCCTGGAAAGAACACTACAAGTATTCAATAACCAGAATGACAATCCTTTGTATAAACAGGTAAGTACACTGAGAACCAGTTCTCATTTCCGAGAATGACCCTGCTGGGCGGGTAGATAGCAAACTGGGGCTACCATGCTGCGGTAACTGGGCAACTGTGGGTGGGTTAAGTGCCTTGCTCATGGGCACAGCAACAGTTCCGTCCTCAGAATTCTAACCAGCAACCCTCCAGTTACCAGCCTTTTCCCCGGACCTCTGAACTTACTGCTCAAATTAGGAGCAGAAAATCTTTCCGGAGAAGGTAAATATTCGTTTTGTATTTTGTGTGTTTGTGTAATCAGGAAAAATGAGTATGAATCTCTTGCTTTAAAGTCATCAAACTGAATTAAAATCTTGTATCCAGAATTTCAATTATGATTTTTTTATTTTTACACCTGCCTCCTGAGTGGCTCAATTGATAAGGGAAATGAGCTGAGCCCAGATTAAACCAGACGGGTTGAAATTTGCAGGTTCAGATCCAGTTTGTGTAATTTGCGGTTGTGTGCAATTTTCAGAGAGCTGGGTGGCTCGCTAACTAGCGTCTCTGGTGGGCTTCTCGGGTGCTTGCAGGTTGGCAGTACTGTTGTGATGAATGTAACTCTTCTCTAGTCGGTGCAGAGCCTCTCGCGTGGGCTATATAGAAGAGTCATGTAGCTTGACGGTGATTGAGATTGGAGTAGATTAGCTAAATCACCCTCCCTGTAACGTGCATTAAATTGTGTGAAGCTGGGCAAAACAACCAGGTCTAGGGGGCACATTTTTTTTTATCAAAGATGGATAGGAATATCTAGTGAGAGGAAAGACAATCGAGAATGAAGCTGTCGGAGGAGCGAGTGACAGGGACTGGAGCGTTAGCTCAGCATGAGGCGATGAAAAAGTTTCCCTTAATCACTGTTTCCTTAAGTCGCTCTGGATAAGATCTTCCGCGAAATGAATGAAATGTAATTAATTAACTGAAAAAATTCAAACCCAATTAAGTCCTCTGTATGTAGGCCTATGTACAGTAATAATACATTTTGAATGATTGTATTATAGAAGATACAAGAAGTGTAGAATAAATAAAGAGGCTCGTCAAAATACAGTAGTGGCTACGCCAAAACTGTTCACCAACCCTTGCGTTCTAACTGTAAATTCCACAAAAGTCTGCTCAAGGTCACATGGTTTGTTTGAGATGGAGCTGACGGTGTGCTTCGTTTTTGATGTCACTGCCCTGGCAGGGAGGCCCCTCTGTTCTGCAGATGTCTGGCCCGCATCCTGTGTCATCGAGCCAACCCTTCAGACAACCTCTCTCTGTTCTCCCCCGTTCCCCCGCCATATCGCTGTTGTCATCTGGGCCCAGCGGAACAGCGGTGCTCACCGACGCACACCAGAGGAAATATCAGACAAAGGCACACTTACGCCCAAAGCTGATGCGGCTCACAACTGCCTGTCCGGCGACCAAAAATGCGGGATGGGGTGACATTATAACAGCGGTGTGTTTACAACACGCCCTATTTGAGCTGTAGACGTTCGAGGTTCACGGACGACATTAGGATCTACATATCATAGGAGCGCCACAAACGCACCTGGTTGAGCATTTTGACAGGACGTGACAGCAGACTATTGCTATCATCTGGGCCGCTCGGCTCATTCAAGTGTCGGTTTTTCCTGCTTGGCTGGCCATGTCCACTGCAATAAAAACTCCTGTCAAAATTGGTCAGCTCACATGAGTGATCAGCCTTCCTCTGTCCCGCGTGTCGAGGTGAGAAGAGAAAGGTAAGCATTACTATCCAACATGCCCGGTTTAAAGAGACAAAGAGGGCATACCACACTCTCTGAAGGCACGCAACGCACGGTCGTTGGTTTAGAATTGCAGCAGTATAAGATCAAAACATATTGGGTGCAAATCTATAAGAAGAAAATGCAGTACTGAAATGATATAATTCAGATGAATTAATGTAGCTTTTTCTGCATACCAGAGACAGTTGCATCGGTGAATGGTCCATGTGGTTTGCTGTTGGTGCAGAAAAAACTATTTCAAGCGCAAATCGGCAGGCATGCTTAATTTTTTGGATGCAGAGGGTCGTTTAAAACAGCACCTGAGGACCAGGCTGAGAGGGCTGCAGTGGAACGAGTAATTTTGTGTTAAGTGCACACAATAAAATAGGTGTGTTTTAAGCCTTGATTTTAAAAGCTGAGTTGTGTCTGCTCTTATGCAGGCCGGCGGATTATTTTAAACAGAAAAGAGGCCCTGTGGTTAGAGGGTCTTGCGTTCCTCCTTCCTCCTAAAACTTTTTCCACAAAATTCAACGCATACAAATCCACCAGCCTTCTTGTACATACATAAAGCCCTTTTAACCCTTAAACTCTAAATGGGATCGATTATTATCCTAAATTAGTGGAGATGCATTACCCAGTGCATCAGTTGTTCGATTTCAGACAGACCCTGAACATCTTTAGGATCTTGGCACCCCATGGAGAGTAGAGGTTAGCAGAGGTTAGCACAAATTGGTGGAGGTTAGCAGAGGTTAATTGTTAAGGACTTGTTTTCTATAAGAACCTGTGTGTATTGATCTTTGACTGAATGAGAACCTGATTTTTTTTTTTTTTTTGCTAATGGAATTTTTTTCTTTGGCTTGTTCCTACTGCACTGCTGTCGCACACTAAATAAACAGCCTTTGCACACGCGGCAAGCACTGCACCCACAATTTGTGATTCCAAACAGAAGTGAATACAGCAAGAGAAATAACACCTGCGTCCGATACATTAAGAAATACATATTTGAAATATACCTTTTCCACAACGACAAGCGTGCCTTTTGTTCAGTGGTGAGGCCGTTCCGTTTAATGGCTTACCTGGATAGTGGGGGTCCCACGTGGTAGTCGAAAATGTACCACCCCCGCAGATGCTGCAGCCACCCCTCCATTTTTTGACATTTGAGCATTCTATTACCATGGCTGCCATCACGGTAAGTAAACTGCGCTCTGTGGAGATAAAACTCCAACTGGAATCTATAAACCACCTCCTGTTTTACTTTTTATTTAATTTTTCTGCATTTTCTGGAACAGGCAAGGGCTAAGGTGGAGTCCTGAGAGGTGGGATTAATGCCTACAAAACGCAGCCGAATCTCAAATTTTGAGCAGCGGTTTATGTTGCGTGATGGGATGCAGTCAGATGTCTCCAGGCAGATTTCCTAATTCCCCCAAAATCTATCCAGATGATCAAACGTTCCCCCTCGAAAGACATTAACACTGAATGGGAACGGATGAAAAGAGCCAAATCAATGGTCAATAGGTAAAGGCTCAGGCTAATTTTTGGATGGTTGGAAGTGTAAACAAGACCTAATCTTTTAATTTGTGTATCCTTTAAAAGCAGGAGAAACTCTGGAATTGGCTTTCGAGGAGTTTGTGTTAAAAATGGATGCTGATTGCCCTTGAAACACCAGGTCTGCTTAGCAAAACCGCTTCAGCAGTTCAGAGGAGGAGGGGAAAAAATACCAAAGGCACCGGAACAACATAAAAAGAAATAGATGGTTTTTCAATCCTTTTCAGGATCTCTGCCCTGTTCTCTGGCTTGGAAAGTTAATTAAGGAAAAGACCTTATTGCAGATTCCCACATGAGCTGAACTGCACATTGGCCTCTGTGGACAAACTGAAGCCTTTAATCAACCAGCTGCCGGAGTTCTTTTAACCTTCGGAAAAAAGCCAAAAATAAAGAAAACAAGATCGAATTTTTACAGCTTTTTAAACATCTCTGTGGATGATGGATCCCCATTTTCAGCGTCCCGGCAAAACGATACAAAGCGCCAAGGTTTAAATGATCAGGAAAGGGGAGCTGTCCACTAAGGGTTCACTGAAGGAATTTTTCGAGTCGTGGTTAACCACCCGTTTGTGGTGATCAGAGGAGGAGCAGATTTCACGCACGTGCGCAGTCCGAGTCTCCCTTTCATCCGCATTGATCTGACGTGCATTGAGACAAATGTGAAGATGAAGGCGGGGAACTCAGGAAACAATGTGCCAAAGTGTAACGGTAATGTATGGCCCCACAAACATTGCACGCCTTTGTTGTGGCCCCAAGGGCCATTGCGGAATGATTGATAACTATTTACTAAACATGGGATTTTTTTTCTCCCCCAGAATTCCACGGTTCTCTTCGCTCAAAGCACTCCATAACAATTAACGTGCCAGCTCCGAACCCCTCCCCCACCTTCTCAGAACTTAATTTACAGGTCCGATGCCCTGAAAAGCACAGACTTGGCTGGGGGGTGGGGTCTTTGTTTGATTTATTTACTCACCGATTAATCTAATCCAGGAGTAGTGAGATCCGAAGATGGCCAGGCGGTACCCACGCGGAGATGGGTTTTGAGAACCGTCAGAGTCCACAAACATCGCTCCAATGTGCAGCTTCCATAAGACGCTGCCACTGCTGTGGTGTGGCCAGCTATGGAAGAACCTGACCAGCGCATGAGTTTAATCCCACGAGATAATGGACGTGGATCGGGTACATTTACCGCCGTCAAGATGTCAGTGGGACAAAACATGCTTTTCACACGGCCCGTCTCGAAAAATGCAAATAAGACTTTGACGTCAATGGTGAAGCTTCCAATTTGGGACACTCGGCCTCACACAATTCAGACACTCGCAAAGGACCTGGGCTTTAGTCTCTTTTCGGAAGGACGGTAATTACTACCAGCCAGGGTGACGCTGTTCAATTAGACAAGCTGTTTCAACTTCTGAGCGTGAGAGGACCGGAGAAGTGAAATCAATTTCACACACCACTCATTCGCCGTTTTCCTGCGCCCCTTGATAGGGAGGGGGATCTTCTCCTTTGCGTCCGGTTTGTGGGGTCTGAATCTGTGCGATGCCTGCTTCTGCCACCCCCACCATTATCTGATAAAAACATGCGCTACAAAAAGTAATTAAAATCTCATTTTAATAACCGCCACCAGTAACCTCCTGCTCTTCGATGCAGTTCAGGTGCCTTGCGAGATCAGCTCGTTGTTGATAGGTGGGAGTTCGAAAAAGCAAGCCTGAAAGAATCAGCTATGGTTCATTTACGGTCCAGAGGTGAAAAGTGACTGTGCTGAAAGGGCTTTGTATTTTAAACAAAACAAAAGGAGAGAACAGAAAACAGCTAGACCTGTTTCACTGCACATTTTGAGATTTTTGGGCAGAGGTAAAAAAAAAAAGAAGATTGAGAATTCTTTGTCGGAGCTGGCTCGTCCTCATTTTTATCCAGAGCGACTTGTGTGCCTCCCTCAGTTTAGAGGGCACGACTTCTGGTAACGCCGTAGCAACCGCTCGGTCAAGGCGTGGGATGCCCCCAGCATCGATTACCTCGCTGCCTCTAATGCGGCTCCGTGCTCAGGCGTAATAAGGGAGAACGGGAGAGGGAGAGGCCTGTAACAAAAAAATGAAAAAGAAATGAAAATCTGTTTCTCATCATCCAAATTCGATTTACTTTGATATATTAGCAAGCATACGTGGAAACTAAAGCTTTTTCTAAAAAACCCTGTCAATGTTAATGAGCGCATTCAATGTGGAAAAAACACAAATGTACTCCAGTTGAATTTATGCCTCTAAAATGTCGTGCAACTATTTAATTAAAGCCTAGCATTATTTCACAATAATCTAATTTAAACCCAAATTTGCAATACTGTGGTATAATTTTGTTCGTAGCTTGTTTTTAAACGATTTAATTGCACAGCAGACCACCTAATCCAGGGTGATTTGCATAGTACATAAATTTACACTTTACTTATTTAAACAGCTGTAAACCAATGTTTACAAGGGCAATTAGGCTTACATACAGCACAGTTTCGCATAGTAGCCATCTCTATGTCTCTCTTAACTGCCTTGTTCAAGGCCATGGCCGTGCTCCTCCTGATATTCGAGGTTACCACTGACTGGTGACGAGTTCTCCGTTCACCACACCACCTGTTCACGTAGAGGCATGTCCCATTTAGCACACAGCAAGGCTACAAAGCGATGGTGAGGGGTGAGGGGTGAAGGGGGGTGGGGGGGGGCTGGCCTCTTAGCCTGTTGGGCGGCATGGCTAAAAATACATTTGTACAATTTTGATTTTGAAACGTGAAAGTCAAATGATGCACCAGTGATTACCATACCATTGGAACACTGCCACTCCAGGACTCAGGAGCACTGCTACTGTAATATGCACCTGATCCTCACATTGAACTGTAAAATGCGTACTCCAGGATTCTCATTTGATGTCATTGGCTGGCGCTGCCAATTTCAGCTGCGCTTTCAAGCGAGTTCCAAGCTCTCGAACGTATGTGAAATCTAGAATGTGTATTCTAACCAGCCAGTATGTGTGGAAAACCAAATTGTCGTTTAGAGATATCTCAAAATGCCTTTCAAGATATCTTAAATTTAATTGCAGATATCTCAAATTCGCAATAACTGTTTAATTTAAGATACCTCAAATGTAATATAAGATATCTAAAATTGACTTCCTGCTTAATTTCAGACATCACAAATTAAATTTCAGATAACTCAAATTAGACAGAAGTCAATTTGAGATAACTTAAAAGGACTTTCTGTGAAAATTTGGTATGTGTTGAATGGACTTCCTGTCCATTTCAATTTAAGATATCTCGAAATACATTTTGAGATATATCTAAATCACAATTTGGCTTGACAAACAGTATGAGAATTGAAGACTGGCAAGGATTCCGAAGAACTGACTATGTTCTGCCCATGTTCTACCTTCAAAATTACTTTTGAAATAGCATCCAATATGCCCATTAACCGTTACCTAACGTTAGCAGAGATATCAGCTCAATGAGGGTTATCACTTCCCATCCTGGATGCATTGATAGTTAGCTAGCTAGCAAAGTAACAAGTGCTATCAAATGTACCTATCGACAGCTTTCTTAAGTTAGCTAGCTTGCTTGCTTGACTGATCAGCTTGTTTAATGTAAACTTCTGGTTTGACACTGACTGTAGCAAGCTAATGTTAAATAACCATTTTCCAATCATCAGATTGCTAAACGTAATTTAGCGTTTAATGTACATGGGCCACTAGTTGGGTAGTTTACCCACCTACAGGCGATGGAGATTTTCTTCTCTAAGAACAGGAGAATAAGTAATATGACATACTTTGATAAATAAAAAATCTAGTTTTTGGCTATTCATTGTATATTTTCTTTTTCAAATATGAAGAGAGAGAAAGTGGACGTTTGACCAATGGGCAAATTATGTAAATGTTGCATGTTAACATTAAATCTGTTAATGCAAACGTCACGGGGGGCGGGGCTGACTGGGAAGAGGAACCCAAGTGCGAAGGTACAGAAAACATAGAACCAGTCAGGGGTCGAAGCCAAGAGACACGGAACAGGAAGTGTCGGAAGGAATCCATGAGTCGTGGTTGATGGGGCAGGCAACGGGTCGGAGATCAGATATGTAAAATATTTTTCGCAGATGTGTTCGCCCACATTGTGCCCTCCGGGAGGACGTTAGAGAGGATTCATTTAGGCAGGCAACGAGTGGGCCTTTGGCCTTCTGAGGTGTCCTGGGCTGTAGCACGGGAGACACATTGCCGGCCTCCCATTTCCACTGCCAACTGCAAGGTTAGCAGATCAACAGACTGACAGAGTAGGGCCTGACCACCTCCCTCCTCCACACCTAGTTCTGTAGAGTGGTAAGGCTATCCATTAAACCACGTGCCGGGGCAGCTCTATAAAATGTTGAATAGATAAGGGGAAACACAAGCACTTAAACCCCTTTGTGGGCAATAAAGGTAAAAAAAACCCCACAAAAGTTGGGACAGGCACCACAAGTGAGAACAAAGCTTAATGGGCACAGACACTCGGGGCACCTGCTCAGCCAACACAGGAATTACTTATTTGTGGGGCGCCAAGCAGACAGTGGGAAAGATCAGCTTTGCTCCTTCGGTTTTACAAACGTGTGGATCAGAAAGGTCAAAGCTTCAACTTGCGCTGCCAAGAATATGAGTGTCCTAACCCGCATTACAAAATGCGTAAAGAACCGCCACCTATTTACAAGATAAAGTAAAGGAGAAATGCTCATTAATTCCAAAAACCATTCCACTTTTAAGAAAACTCTTAGCCAAGGATATTTTTAATGGAATTAGGGCAGTAGATGAGATGCATCTTCAACATCAGTGCAGTGTAGTTGTGAGCACGCAACTTTGTTGCATTGTTTTAATTTAATCATGTTAAAAACCGAACATCAGAAATCTCAGACCATGAAAACATTCAAAGACTTTTTATTTCCAGTGTGACATAACATAAGAATTAATGCTTTAAAAAAATAATAATAATAATTATACGATTATTTGAGATTTTCAGGTTCAATAAAATGCCTTAATCGACCCAGAACTGATATCCAATTATTTATATTAATCAGGTTCACATTTGTCATAATATCACTTACGTAAAAAGTCTTTCCACTGTGCATTGCAAACAAATGAGTACTACATTGTACTACTCACCCATGAAATTGAATATTAAGTGCCTGTTACAAAGTACTTGTTAGAGCAGTCAGTATAATCTTTCTGACTATCCCTAAATATCTGGTAACAACGTGAAATAAAAAAAAAATCTATATTATTGTATATATATTTTTTTTTAAGACAGCATTAAAGGGATGATCCGCAATATCAGCTGGACGCAGAACTACAATGAAGGAAAAAAAACCTTATTTGTCTCAATTAGCTTCAGTGTTGGTAAAGATCTGCTAAATCTCCATGTGTTCAGGCTTAGGGAATTTTCAGAAATGTAATGATAATCATGGCTGTCCCCTTTCCACCCTGCTTCTGATGACGGTTTCCTTGGCGATGTGCATCACTAACAAACGCTGTTTATGAGCTTGTCAGCCGGATGCCTAAATTGACATTAAAACCAGGCGCATATGTTTTAGGTCCACGCCATGCGCAGTGCAGGGCTCCTTGATATCACCCTAAAATCACCATCAAAACAGAAAGCAAAGCTGATCTATTGAAGGTAGTATTTCATTTATTTATTTATTTATTTATTTATTTTGCACATCATTAATATTCATGAGGTACTATTTCCTTAATAACTATATGGTGATTAGATGCTGATTAAAGTACACACAATGATTGCTTTAAGTTTTCTATGCCGTCATGACTACATTATTAAAGCCCTTCATTTTAAACACTTTCCAGAAAGAAATAATACTCCAGTGATAAATTGTGACTTATTTTTTCCAATTCACTTCCAGTTTAAAAGTAAACTCTTCATATTTTTTTTTGTAATTTATCAGCATGATTACATTTTGTCAGTAAATACTCCTCACCGTGTCACAATCGTTGACCTTTGAAGCATGCAAAATTCCCCGTCACTTTGACTCAAACTTATGATTAATTTCTGTTTGTTTGACTGTTTGCGAAGTCAACCTCCATGATTGACAAAAACACAGCAAAGCAAACGGACAGCGCTTCCCTGGCTGGATAATCCGGCGGCTTTTGTGGAAAACACTGGCGCCGCCAAGGTCACACCGGCTATCGTCGGCCGTCAGCCACTGTCTCGTTCGCGGGCTTGGCTGGGGACCATTTCACCAGGCCTCGCCTGTTTCCCACTAAACATGTCACAACGGCATCAGAAGTGAGAGAAGCAACTGAACGAGCTAAGGAGGGGTTCTCGCAGAATCAGATGGATATTTTATAACTCTGCCAAGAGTCCAGCTGGTAGGCAGATTAACATACCTCTTTGAGAAAGAACATTAATTTTCAAAGTCAAAACCCTCGGGCCTCCTCATCCCCATTCTGCAGACACCATTTAAAACTAGAACATACATAATCAGAATAACCCTCAAAGACACAGACAGGTTTGAGTGAAAAAGTTATTTCTCACATATTTTGTTTCGTTCAATCATTTTCCGCAATCACTTGTCCAATTCAGGGCGTCTGGGCGCCGGAGCCGAACCTGGCAGACGCAGGGCGTACGGCAGGGGGCACCCAGAACGGGAAGCCGATCCCTCACAGAGCACGTGATATGCACACAGACAATCACAGCCACTCACTCACACGCACAGGGCCCATTTCACAGTCACAGATCCACCGAGTACGCAGGTCTTCTGTGACGAAGCCTGTTTCCTGCTTCCTCTGTCTTCTTGCTTGTCAACTGGGAGATTCGGACCCCAAAAGCCTGGGAGAGTGCAGCTAAATATGTTGTGCACTGCGTGAAGGATATCTGGGCACGATCAAACTGAGCGGAGGGATGAAGACCAGGGCTAGATTTATTTCACGACAGAGGGCAAACTGCTGTGCTGAAAACACTTCAGTATGTCCCCTCAGTAAGTCACACAAACAATTGCTTTGAGTTACTGGACCGCAGGGTCGAAATAACCCATTAAGAACATTCCGACACCGATGTGTAATGTTGCCGGGAAAAGTTTAAATCGATGGCTTTACAAACCCCTCCTCCCCCACTTTTCCTCAATGTGGTCCAACCACGTTGTAGAGTGTTCAATGCATTCAATTCTGAAGGTTGTGGTTCGTCTCAGTGTTTCAAAAACAGACTGTAAATGACGTGATTCACAGCCCAATTAAGTGCAGTGCTGAGTCAAAAGTGCGGCTGTCACGTGAAACAGGAATTAATGGACATTACAGCTGTAGAATGCACCTTAGTTTGATGTTTTACTGAGCGTAGCCTGCATAGGTTAAATCCGTCTCAAATAGATCAATCAATTAGGAAAGTTTTTCATTATTTTTTATTACGATTATTAGCCACAGCAAACTAGAGCAGGAAGCCCACATGGAGGAATTTAATTGAATTTTTTGGAAACGAAAACCATGCCAACCGGTGGTTATTGTACAGCTTTCAGGCAACGAACCAATGGAAGATTGATCCACTCAGGCTGCACCCAGCACACACGGATCATTTAAAACACAACCACACACCCAAGGTGGAAACAATGACTTCCAGCTGAACTGATTATAATACAAATAACGATGGCAACAAATGTAAGTTTAAAAACCTTTAGCTCAAACCAACTTTGGTGCAAAGCTAGGCACCTCGGAGAGCTAAAGGCCTCATTCTCAGATAATTAAAGTTTACTTATTTTAATTTTTGAATTATTTCGGAACGCTCGTTTTTTTGTTCTTGGCTGCCCAGCTCAATCAGGCGGGCCTGGACAATCGGGACAAACAAGAACCTTCTGCTCTTCCAACCAGTCACAGTCATTAGCTGGCGCAGCAGAGAGCGAAGTGGCCATTCTGATTCCTCCGTGGTGTGAGGGAAGGTGAGGAGAGGCCGAAATCTGTGAGGAGAGTAAGTGTGAAATATCTTCTCTTTTAGCCGGCGAGAACAGCGGTGGTTTTGCACAAGGCCCCTGTGGCAAGAGGGGCTCTGGGGGAAGCAATGTGGGTTAGCAGCGGCAGCAGATGACACACCCCATGAGTGACGGTTCAATCAAGCCTGGGACGGGCTGTCAGGGCTGTCAGAGCCCAGGTAGGGGTAAGGAGAGTAGCGTAAGGAGAGGCTGTTGATCGACGGGCCACGGGAGAGTTGGGGCAGGGGGAGAGGTGCACGGACGGCAAAATATTTTGTTTCCGTTGTACATTTGTACATCGAATACCACAAAATGCAGTTTCACAAATGAATTGAGGCAAAGGTTAACTTCAGGAAATCCACATGAAATTTACGAACCGGAGAAAATCACAAATTACTCCCTGTATCGGATCTCAAAGAGACTTCATTAAACTACCCCTGCGGTCAAGCAACTGTTTGCTTTGTGTGTATGCTAAATAATTACAGATCCAAACAATTACAGAGAGTGCAAAGGGTAATTTTAAAGAAAAAGGTTAATTAAACAGCTGTCGGTGCACACTGATGGTGGCCAATGCCCCGATATACCTCATGGCATCGATCACAGCCTTCCACACAGTTCACTCTCTTTACAACCGAAAATGTTCAGGTACATCTTTTAGCTAAACATACTTGCATACGATAAAAAAACCACTTTGGAGGCAGATAAATGCTCCTCCCCCCAAATTGCCCCCCCCCAAATTAGTCCAACCATAAAGTCTGACAGGGTCTTGCATTTAACGCGTGACTCTACATCTGTAGACGGAAAAATAAATTCATGCTCTTGCAGAATTTCAACTACGTCTCGCTGTCACAAGCCAATGCGCCAGGGCGTGGCTCAGGAGGCAGCTGCCCGGCGAGCTTCCCTGCATAGTAGGGGAGGTAACTGCTGAAAGCACTTCAGCCCTCAGCATGCTTTCCCCCATCAGAACTCTGTGGTCTGTCCAAGTGGCACATTGAGGGTGGGCCTAGGTGGGACGGGGCACTGTGACTGCTCCTGCAGTTTTTCGGGGTCTTATCTTCCAGATTCTCTGTATGCCGCCACTAAATAAAAGCTGGGCCTGTGGACATTTATGTGCTAACAGAAGCCATAAAGAACAACAGATTTCATAAGATTTCAGCTGGTTAGAAGCCGGCAAAGTCACCCACTGGGCTCCCATACCGCGTGCTGAAAGCAGGCTTATGTTCTTATGTTCTTCTCCAGGCTGGTCTCCTGCACTTTGTCTGCCCTGGCGCTGTTAGCTCGATCCGCGATTGCTTCACCTCTGACCGGCCTCATCGGGGTACTATCATCAGTAGTCCTACTCCGCCATCTCCAACTTCAGTGCTGCTGCCGAGCGCTTGCAAGACTCTCAATCCGTTCTGTCGCGCCCGCCCAAAACACAGACGTGCGTGTGAACTCCCCCACAGGCCCTGGGCCCGAGGGGGGGAGGGCGGGCCAGGTGCGGGGTCCCGCCGGCTCTCCTCGGCTTCCTCTCTGCCTCCACCCCGGCTTACGTTCCAGCTTAATTGCGAGGTGAAGTGCAGCAAGAAAAGTGTGGCACTTGTCAACCCTGTGACAGACGGGTGGACGGATACACAGCAGCCCACGTCATGCTAATCTGGCCTGGTTGGGGAGACGAGGTGCTGAGGAGATGCCCTCTGACAGGGAAAGCAGAGCGAACATTAAGCATTAATGATATGAATGGTAAGGAAATGATCTGCTAGGCAGGGAAAGAGCCGGCATGGCTTTTTTTTTTTAAATAAAGGCCCTGTCATCTTAAAGGAGTCTGGAAACAACGCCTTGGAAATCAAGGCATCTACGATGAACCAGACGTGGGAAGCCATCAAAGGCTAGGTTCGTGCTAGCTTTTGACGATGATGGCTCCTGCTATTATGCTAAAACGCATACAAATCTTTGACTGACATTCCTGTTGTGATATTCACATCACAATACGTGACATCAAAATAAACATGCAATATGCAAGAACATATTCAAAGTGAAGAATATTGTTCAAAATGTAAATGTAAAGAATATTGTTCAGTATGTCTTGATTTCAGTACGTACATGGTTGACCTGCACGGACGACAGTCTATCACAAGGTCATTAACCACATTCACATGTCAAATAGACGCCATTTTTAGAGCATTTACTATGACCCAGATGGGGATTGGAACCAAATATTTCCAGTCCAGAATCAGTCAGATAATCAAGCGTAGAGATGAGAAGTTCCTCGCAGCTGCTTACTTCTGAGCCTGGGTTAGGGGTCATCGCCTGGGTTCCTGGAGCACTGTGATCCTTCAGGTTTTCGCAATCTCTGCCGGGTACCCGGAGAATTTGATCATCTGCGCTAATTTAGCATTATAATGTAATCTTAGGGTTTGAGGGTTCAGATGAAATGAAAACCAGAACTTTTCCGAACCCCTGGCTTGAGTACTTGAAGGTGGAGCAGGTTGCTAGGATGGTTTTGATTACAACTCTGGTGGCCAGGACTTTTTCGAGTACGACACAGGTTTCTAGGACTGTTTCAAGTAGCACACAGATTGCCCAGATTTTTTTGAGTATTACAAAGGTGGCCTGGGCAGGTTTGAGTATGACGGAGCAAACTTCACCCTGGTGCTCCCGCCGCTGGAGATACCAGGGCTCGAGGACACAGCCCACCTGAGGAGCGAATTCAGCAAAGTGGAACCTTACCCAGGACAAATAAATACACAGCCCCATGACTGCCCTCGGAACGCTGTCAGAAACACAGTCGTCCTGAGCCAATTAAAAGTGACAGCAACGCACACCTGAAGAGCAAGCAGTACGCAAGGTCCTGCCTATCGACAAACAAAATGTCACTTCAGCCGCAGAACCAAAATGGGAAATAAGTTAATGTAACACAATGACGCAAAAATGACTATGCAAAAAATAAATATGTATGTATTTATTAAGTTTTCAAAAATAATTAATAATGAATAATACATGAATAATAAATTAATAATTACCCCTCCAAAGACAGGTTACCTATATGCAATTGTCTGGGTTTTTGTTACTGATATATTGTTTTTTAATTTAACAACTCAAGTTGTGCTAGTTATGCATTCTGCAAAGTGAGAGAGCAGGCTACTTTTCCCTTTTTAACAGAGGAAAAAAAACATTGGCATCGTGTGCATGCCAATGAGGTTGAGCTCGGACAAGACCTCGGGAATCCTCGGCAGAGAACAGACAGAAAAACAAGGGAATGACCAGGGGTGAATCCGACCTGACAGGCCGGCTGACCTCCATCCAGGTAGCTGACCTGATCTGAGGAGGGGCTGGAGAGGAGCCGAACACGGGCGCTGGAAGACCCGTTTGAGGCTCTTCCTTCGGAGGCAAAAAGCCACCCCACTGCACTGCCCACAAATACCCACACAACACAAACCCTAAAGCTCTTTCTTTCTTTCCTCCGGTCTTCCGTTTAAGCTGGGCACTTCAGGACACGACGCAATGTAATAGTATGAGCATTCAAGTATTTTTGATTGAAAAAACAGTCACTTTGAAGAATGCCCAGACATCATTTCTAGCTCAGAAGAAGGGGAGGAGGAGAATAGTTTTGCCAGGCACAGTACGTGATGTTCTTTTAATGCATCTGCTCATTCATTTCTTCACGGATTAGATTTCTTTGTCCGTCTTATGGGCTGCAAAGGCCTGTAAATTGATTTTATTTTAGTAAAGTACAAGTCATGCTTAACGAAAAAGGTAATGTTTTGTCTATTAACTGTGTCCATCTCTGTAAAAAAACCTAAAGTCTCACATTCATTTGTTTTATTTAGTCTCACAGAGGCACTCAACTGTCTTTTTTTCTGGGGGACACCTGATGGGCGTTAAGGACTTTCATTTGACCAATAACGCTCTCAAACATTTGCCTGCAGAAACTCACTATTGACTCACTCGCTTCCTAAATTAACTAAAATTTCAGTAAATTAAAAACTTCCAAGGTGCCTGAGCTAATGAAGGTAAGGATTCTCAACAGAAGCAAAATTTCAAGAAATCAATAAAAAAAAAAGGTGGGGGGGGGGGGTAGAAGAGATTATTTATCATTCTTTTAACTTTCGGGGGGGCTTGCAACCACACACTCACCGTGGTCTTATCTCTCTGACTGTCTTCATCTCCAGGCTGATAATTCTTAATGAGCTACCCGTCTTCCCGCTGAGCGAGGCCGGAATTACATTTCCGCATGCCAGCATAGGTGATACTGTCAAAGAGTGGCCAATTTCAGACTCACACGCGACAGGATCAAAGCCAGTCAGAGCCACATACATTTGACTAAGAAATGGTACCTTAAAAATTTAACTTAACATAAGATATGCTCGTAAATAATCTGTTTCACTCTGCATATAAATGTTTAGAATACTTTTTTACGTGTTTTTTTTTTTTTTTTTTAAATAAACTGGAACAATTTTAATTATTGTGTCTGTTGAAAATTTTGCCCATTCTTCCAGAGGAGAATTTGTGAGGTCAGACACTGATGTTGGACGAGAGGGCCTGGCTCGCAATCTCCGTTCTAGTTCATCCCAAAGGTGTT
>JAOYSI010008019.1:0-11770 GCA_025775065.1 Hiodon alosoides | reverse complement strand
TTTTCATGTGACAACACTGAAGAAATTACACTTTGCTACAATGTAAAGTAGTGAGTGTACAGCTTGTATAACAGTGTTAATTTGCTGTCCCCTCAAAATAACTCAACACACAGCCATTAATTGTGTGTTTGTGATGGGGAGCTGAGTGAAATGTGTGTTTTGGGAAGGGGGGCTGAGTGAGGTTTGGGGAGAGGGGCTGAGTGAGGTATGTGTTTGGGACGGGGAGAGCTGAGTGAGGTGTGAGTATTGAATATTCTATGGTTGGTGCAGACCCTGCTGATCGCCAGGCTGCTGAGTGACAGGCCTGCTGATGTAACCACTCTGCTGTGAAGCACCCTACAGGGGTAGAAGCTAAGTACATTAATAATAAATTTCCCAGAAGAGTAGACCAAATGAAACTGGACAAAGATCCCCTGCCACTCACCAGGGCACAATTAACATTCTGATGTCACCTGACCTTGATAGCGTATTAAAGGATGGTTAGATATGTTTTGTGGCTTAAACTGCATCTTAAAAATCCATAAATGGATGAAAATATGAACACTTCAGGCAAAGAACATAATGAGAAAGTGAACTGGAAAAAGTGGAAGTTTTACAAACTGACCAAATTACGTCAAAATTATAAAGGAATTCAAATTAACATTCCTGCTTTCCAAGTCCTCTATTGCCCTCATGTGGAAAAAGGAAAGAATTGTCATCTGCAGTCTGAAAAAACGTATAGTTTTGTGACTTTAACAACATAGCAACAAAACTGCTTCAAGCAGCGATTCCACGGTCCAAACAGCATGACAGCCGGTGAGGCATTCAGGAAGTTCCATGAATGAGGAACCCATATGTGGCAGGCAGCTGGCAGCCACACCTTCAAGCTGGAAGAAAAGTGAAAGACGGCAAGACTGAGAGGGAGGGCCCCGCCCTCTAATTGGTCCTCGTTGTGCACCTGAGTGTGGTTCCACTACTGGTAATCACACACAGGTGCCAATAATCCCGGGCATATTTAAAATGGAGAAAAGAAGGGAAGGGAAAAGAACAGTTGAATCTGAAGAGCCTAGAGTGTGTTAACAAAGTTTATGATTTATAGAGTTTGTGTTTATACTGTTTCCCCGAACAGGGAGGTTTTTGTTTATATGTATTAAGTTTGGTCTTTTGTTGAGGATTTGAGTGTGAAATGCCCATTAAAATGAGTCAACCTTCCCCCAATGCCTCAGTTTCCAGCTGTTCTCGGACCGAGCACGACCTCATGTGCTACACCATACTTTTAAGCCCAGTTGTAAAAGCTTCAAAATGTGAATGAGACAATAGTTTTCGTAGGGTGACTATTATATACTCAACTATGTTGCTCCAAAAGGAATTAGGGAGATACCGTTTTGGACTGTATCAGTCATGGGAATTTAGTCATCGCATGAAAATCAAAATGCACTGAACCAGTTGGTCTAATGACATGACCCCAGGCAAATATTGGATTAAAGGTAGTTTTAAAGTGTGTGTTTGTATCACAGCTTAACGTGCATGCATCAGATGAGGCCACATTACAAAAGTGCCTGTAGGTAATGGGATATATACTTATAGTTCACAAGGCAAATAAATATAGAAAGGACATTTTCAGTCCCACATTTATAATAAAATAAATCACAGCAAAAACAATAATGTTCCAGCAGGAACTGCTTCGATCCCTAACAATACATTTTGGAACATAAGTACAGACTGCATCAGAATGTTAAGACTCCATATTAGTACATACATGTAAAAGTAGCATGTAATGCACACATATTTGCCATTTTTTCGAGATTTTACTCATTTACTCATGTGCAAAGTACTATGGTCTATCAAGTTGAAATGTCATGTTAGAATGCACAATGTTACAATAATTAACTTGCAATTTGTCCATCTTTGACTATATAAACAATTGCTCTGCTATTTAGTTAGGGACATTTATTTAGTTATGGAGGCAACTTTATTCTTCATACGTTCATTCAACTCAGAACTTTCAAATCACAGCCATCTCCTGTCACTACCCCAAGGTTCCCCAAGGGTCTGTCCTGGGGCCCCTTTTTGTTTATCATCTATCCACTTCCTCTTGGCCATATCTTCCGTAAATTTAACATCCATTTCCACTGCTATGTAGATGACACCCAGCTCTACCTGTCCACCAATCCTACTTCCACCCTCCCACCCACTTCCCTCTCTGACTGCCTAACGGAAATCCAGTCCTGGTTCTCTTGCCATTTTCTGACACTTAACAGTGACAAAACTGAGGTTCTCCTCATTGGCACCAAATCCACTCTGACAAAACATGATAGTTTTTCTGTTAACATTGATAAATCCCCAGGTTAAGAGTCTGGGTATCATCCTCGATAGCACACAATAATTTCAAACTCACATTAATAATGTAACTCGGTCTGCATACTTCCGTTTACGTAACATTAATCGCCTCCGTCTCTCACACCCAATAGTACAGCCATTCTCGTTCACACTCTGGTTACATCCCGCATTGATTGCTGTAATTCCCTTTTCTTTTGTCTTCCTCTCAAGTCCATACATAAACTTCCACTGGTTCAGAACTCTGCTGCTCGTATCATCATCAGAACCCCTTCCATTAATCTTATCACTCCTGTCCTTCAGCAGCTATATTGGCTCCCAGTTAAATATTGCATTGATTTCAAGATTCTGCTCCTCACCTTCAAGGCCATGCACGACTTCGCTCCGCTGTATCTCACTGACCTTCTTCACATCAACACACCCACCCGTACTCTCAGGTCTTCTTCTTCTATTCACCTCACTGTACCATCCGCTTGTTTGACCACCATGTGTTTTAGAGCCTTCAGTCGCTCTGCCCCTCGCATCTGGAAGTCCCTTACACCTGATATCCGTAACACTGACTCGCTTTACATTTTCAAATCTTGCATAAAAACATCTTTTTAAAACTGGCATATTCAATTTGATCACTGTTCAAACCAATCTCTTGTTTTTTCTTGATTAATTACCCTTACTGTTTTATACATTGTAACTTTGTTTTGTTAATTATATTGACTTATTTAATGATTGATTATTTACCCTTATAGTTTTTTATACATTATAACTTGTAAATTTTGTTTATTGATTTATTGTGTGGCAACCCCAGGGCGTCAGGACGGCGGATGCAGCAGAAGCCGCACCCCCCTCAAGCTAGGGGGCAGGTCCTTGAGGGGCGGTACGTTCCCTCCCCAGCAATTGCTGGCACTGCTGACAGGCATTGGCTGTTTGGGGAGGGAAAAAGAAGAAAAGCCAGCAGCTACGAGGAGAAGAGATCTGGCTGGCGACGGGAGAGTGAGACCCCGCAGATTCCCTCGAACGAGGAGGACGAGATTCTTTTTTTCGGATGTCTTTCGTAGTTATTTTATGCCCTGATCCGGGAGGAATTTTGTGTTGCATTTTCCGGCACACGAGTGCCGAATAAAGAACCGGGCTCGAATTACGAGCAAATCCGATCATTTTCTGTGTGCATTCCTCTCTCTGTTGCGTGTGGCCAGCCAGTTCGCCCCGTGGTTGTCACAATTGTTACACTGTTATTTAATTCTGTCTTGTAAGGTGACCTTGAGTGTTTTGAAAGGCGCCTATAAATAAAACGTATTATTATTATTATTATTGTTATTATTATTATAAGCAGAAGGGCCTATGAGACTTGGTTAGGTGGTTTTTGGTCAGACTGATCACAAGGGCTGTGCAATCAAACCTGGAGCTTTTAAAGGTTTGCTATATATAGCCTTCTATAATCTAACCAATGTGTAAAAGTTATTTCCATTTCATGGAAAACCTTACAGAAGCGGAAGAAGAAACCCGAGCCTCACTGCTTGAACCATAATAACTATACAAGAAAAATAGGCCTGAGAATATGTTGCTCCAGCAGATAATATCAATCATTATAGACAGTTCCAAAACTGCGCAGTGCCATTGCAAAAAATAACTTTAATTGATCTAAAGAGCAGACTTTTTACAGAGCCAGGGGTATTGTAAGAACACCATTAGTTTAGTTGTTTTCCACAAAACAACAAAACACCCTCCTGTTGTCAAGCAAATGGTAACAAAATGCGCATGCAACCACATACACGCATGTACACGTCTGTTTGGACCAGAGGTGGTTGCTCCTCCTCTACTTTTGAGAGGCAAGAGGGAGATCAAAATATAAAAAAAGAGTAAATGGTTGAAATAAACCTCAGTATCATTTATAAAATACGCTGCCACGCGTCCGTCTCGAGTACACGCACAGGAGAGGTCCGGGTACGCCCACCAGCACCGGCTGAGGATCATGCTGATTGAGAACAGCATTTAACGACCTGTGATCCCTCAGTACGTGCTGGAGATCGGAAAAGGAGCCAGGCGGGAGAACGGCAGAGAACAAACCGAGAGAAGAACTGGGCACAAGACGAAAGAAGAAAGGCAACTCCGGCGAAGGAGACACTGACTTTCTGTGTTCCGTTTCGGTAGTTTTCCGGTGGTTTATTTTGTTTGTTATTTTAGTTTGTTGTGTTTGGGGTGAACCCGTGAGGGGGGTCCCTGAAGAGCGGTTTGTGCCACGCGTCCGTCTCGAATACACGCACGGGAGAGGTCCGGGCACGGCCATCAGCACCGGCTGAGGATCGGGCTAATTACAAACAGTATTTAACGACCTGTGATCCCTCTGTAGGTGCTGGAGTTGGTAGAAGAGCCGGGCGAGAAACCGACGAAAAAGAGCGACGAGAGAAAAGGCGGAAGAACGAGTGGACGCGGAGAAGTTAATGCAGACATTTCGTCTCGAGTTAAAGATTGATCATAGCGGTATTTTGTTAGTTGTTGTTATTTTGGTTTGTTATTTTAGTTTATTGTGTTTGGAGTGAACCCGTGAGGGGGAGCCCTGAAGAGTGATTATTGTTTATTTTCTGTTCGCTTAAATGAAGCCGGAGAACCCGGAAGTGTCTGTACCGATTATTCCTGAACCAAGCACGTCGGCGTGCTACACGGTTATTGTTTATTTTCCGGTTGATTGAAATAAAGCCGGCAAGAAAGCCGATGATTTCTGAACCAAGCCCGTCGGCGTGCTACATTGGTGCCGAAACCCGGGAATAATCGGAAAACGCTTCTGCAAACATGGAGCCTTCCCCTCTCTCTCAATTGGTGCAGCAGCTGACCCTGATGAAGGAGCAACAACACCAAGCCCTGCAGCGGTTTTACAACCTCCAGCAGGAAAGCCTGCAGGAGGTACATGCAGACCGTGCAGCTGACAGGGCTGCCCTGACAACGCTCCTGCAACAGGTAGAGTTCCTTCACCTCAGCCAGGGGGCCAGCCTGCCGCCATCCATCAAGATTGCCAAGAAGGGAGCCACCGACGACCCAGAGACCTTCCTCAGCATGTTTGAGCGAACCGCAGCTGCCTGCCAGTAGCCTCGGCAACAGTGGGCTCTACACCTGGGTGCCCTGTTGTCTGGTGAGGTGCTGAAAGCCGCCCAGGCAGTCCCGGCCGAGTCGGCCATGGACTACGACGCGGTTCGCCAAGCGATCATGAGCCGGGTCGGCTTGACAGTGGAGGGTCACCGAAAACGGTTTCGCTCCCTCTCGTTGGTGGAGGCGGGCAACCCCACGGCATTGGCACAAAGGCTGAAGGACTCGGACGTCAACCAGGTGCTGGAACTGGTGGTACTGGAGCAGTTTGTTGTTTGCCACCGGACAAGTCCCGTTGGCTCCAGTGCCACCGGCCGTCCTCCCTCTCTGAGGCAGTTCGGTGGGCAGAAGACCACCTATCCTTGGCGTGCGGGGAAAGACCACCCCCATCAGTCGCCCACCCGATTCAGCCCAGGGTGCGGGACCCCGACACCCTCACCATCGGCGAGAGCTCTGGCCTGCCAGGAAGGAGCTGCCTGGGCCCCAGAGACAGCCCCGACCTGGGCCCCGGAGATAACCTGGTGGCCGGGGTTAGTCCCCGCAGCCCCTACCCGCTGGTTCTCGGTCATGAGTGGGAGGGCTTTCATGCGCTTTTGAGGGAGGTTCTGGCGGGTAGGACTCGGGGAAAACAGATAAGGAGGGTGAGACCGCTGCTGGCCGCCGTGGGGGACCTGGAGGATAACCTGGGGGAGGGGCCCTCTTCACCTGGAGGGGCTGGGGAAGGGACCTGACTAACCTCCCATCTTTCGCCAGGGTGGCCGATTTCCCCCTGGAACAAAATCGGGACGAGACGCTGCGGCAAGCTCGAGTGCGAGTTACTGAGCTCGGTCCTCCTGAAGGTCCCCAGCCCCCTGTCACTTTTCCTGACTTCCGGTGTCTAAATAAATGATCGTTTGTATCGGGTAGACACGGACCCCGACACTAAAGAAGTGGGTTGGCAATTGCTTGTTCCAAAGCGCCTTAGGAAAATGGTGTTCGAGGCGGCCCATTGTAGCCTGATGGCCGGACACTTGGGGTTGTCAGAAAATTGGAGTGTCAGAAAATTTACCCAACAGGCCATACCAAAAGCACCATTGTGACCTTTACCGCTGATCGAGATCCCCTTCGATTGAATTGGCATGGATCTCGTCGGTCCGATTGATAAAAGCGCATGGGGGCACCAATTCATATTGGTCATTGTTCATTATGCGACTCGATATCCGGAAGCTTTTCCCCTCCGCAACGCTGATGCCAAGAGCGTTGCGGATGCCTTGTTCTCACTGTTTACCCCGTGTCGGTTTCCCAAAAGAAATTCTCACAGACCAGGGCACCGCCTTTATGTCAAGGACATTAAAGGAACTGTAGGAGGAGGCTTTGCAAGATACAACTGATTAAAACCAGTATCTACCACCCACAGACAGATGGGTTGGTGGAACGGTTTAATCGCACATTGAAAAACATGTTGGCAAAATTTATACAGGATGATAAGCGGAATTGTGACCGACCGACCGACCGAATTGTGAATTATTGACCCCCTGCTGTTCGCCGTGCGGGAGGTTCCCCAGGCCTCCACGGGGGTTTTCCCCCTTTTAGTTGTTATACGGTAGGCGCCCGCTGGGCATGTTGGACCTTATTAAATAAATGTGGGAGGAGGGTCCGAGCCCCAGTAAGAACGTGGTGCAGTATGTCATGGACTTCCGAGCAAAACTGCACTCTTTGGGACGATTAGCACGGGAAAATCCTACAGCGATTGGTGCAGTCCGGTGGTGTTAGTTCCTAAACTGGATGGGTCGGTTAGATTCTGTGTTGACTACAGGAAGGTCAATGCAGTTTCGAAGTTTGATGCTTATCCCATACCATGAACTGTTGGATCGGCTGGGCACTGCTCGCTTTTACACGACACTGGATTTGACCAAGGGCTATTGGCAGATTCCCCTGTCTCCGATATCCAAGGAAAAAACTGCTTTCTCCACTCGGATTGGTTTGTACTAATTTGTCACTTTGCCTTTTGGGCTTCACGGAGCACCAGCCAACTTCCAGAGGCTCATGGACCGAGTACTCCGGCCGCACTGTGAGTATGCCGCCGCCTACTTCATTTATAGTAATGATTGGGAGCGGCATATGCGGTGGTCCTCGGGCTTTGCGTGGGGCTGGTCTCAAGGCGAACCCAGGCAAATGTGCAATTGGGCGGAGGTAGGTACGGTATCTGGGCTTCCTCTTAGGTGGGGGCCTTATTCGGCCCCTTATCGACAAAACGGCGGCCGTATCCGTCTGTCCCCCGCCTAAGTCGGAAAAACAGGTGAGATCTTTCCTCGGGTTGGCTGGGTACTATTGACGATTCATTCCCAACTTTGCTGACCTGGCCTGCCCGTTGATGGATCTCTTTTCGGTACCGGGTGGTTCACCGGCCGGGAGCTCAGAACGCCGCGGCCGACTTCCTCTCCCGCTTGGGGGAGGGGGGGGGGCTGTGATACCAAACGAGCCCTTGGTTCGTTCTGGAAGGGGGGATCCCTGAAGAGCGGTTATTGTTTATTTTCCGGTTGATTGAAATAAAGCAGGCATTTATAGCCGGAGAACCTGGAAGTGTGTTTTGCAGATTATTTCTGAACCAAGCAGGTCGGCGTGCTACAAATACATTGTCTCTTCTTTGAAAAAATCCATTGTTGACATTCTGATTAAAATGCTTCAACAGTGACACCTGCAGGCAGAGGGGAAAGGGAAGGCTGTGTGAAGAGGTGGTGGGGGGCAGAGGATATTGGTGGGATCTCTTATATCAAATTTATGTATTTAATGCACCTTGATGCACCTAAGAGAGGACGTTTTCCCTAACCAACTAAGAACCAGAATACAATATTAACATTGCGTCCGTCCAATGATTATTTCCAAATTTCGTCGTTAATACTGTACCACTGTATTGTACGTGAGTGTTACGAACTGGTGGTAAAACAATAGATAGTGATAGATACGGTATCGTATTAGAAAAGAAAAACTATAAATGCAAATTGCGAAACACATTAAGATTTTTAAGAGTTTCAATTTTTTTATTATTATCGAGAAGTAGCTAGCTAGTGTTAGCTTGTTGTGGCAGGCCTTAAGAGCCGTTAGACTTTCGGCTAGAATGAATGCTAAGGAGTCAAAAACGTCTGAGGGGGTCACAGAGAGGAATGCAAGAGAAACTTTCTGAGGACATGATGAGAGGCAAGAGTCGGCTAACAAGGTTATCTACAGGAAATTGGTAGACTTGATAGCACGCTATGACAGCATATTAGCAAGCATATTGAAAATTCTAGTGTGTTCTCTGGCCTGTCTAAAACTATTCAGAATGATTTAATATCAGCGTTTGCATCAACAATTAAAAGTGAGAACAAAGGAGGGTGGATGCAGCTCCCTTTTTTATATCGTTATATAGACGATAATGGCACAATTCAAGAGCGCATAATATGATAACATTGTAGCAACCTGGGGGGTTGGAGTTAGTGGGAGGGGTTACTCCCAAGTTCTGGGGGGTGAAAACACCTGTCGGGAATGGCGGGAAGAACTGTTGTAATACTGTCATAATTCACAAGTTTCCAATGGGCCAATGTGGGACAGAGGGTATCTTTCATCATTCTTATCCCTATAGTTACTGGCATTGTACTTGATTGTGAGACTTGTCTGACATAATAACATGAACAGCGGATGGGGAGAGTGGGGGGAGGATAATGAAGAGCCTCACTGTTCCTGGAACATGGCAGAGTTAGGATGGTGCTGCGTGTCCATGCTGGCGCTGTTGTAGCGGCCGCACTGGTCATCCATGTTGTAGGCCTGAAATTTGTCGGACCAGTCCATCTCAAGGGTCTGCTTGGCTGCCCTGTTGGACCTGAGCAGGACAGACAGGTGCAGTAGAAGCAGCTGGAGAGGTGACCTTATAAATTTCACTGCGTCTATGCAGTTATTACTGAGCATCCCCCTATATCGTATTGAAGGGAAATACTTGTCAAAGAAAAAGTTTCCATCTGGAAACTGGTTTTCGTTCAGGAAACGTTTTTTAAAAATGCAAAATACAAATCACCAAAATTAAGCTGAAATGAAATTAAGGAGTTCCTGGAACTTCTGCTCATATAGTGTGGGACTGTCCAGTTTATGTTCTGGCACAGGTTTGTGTATCAATGTAATAAAAATGTAACACCAATATCCCTTGTTTACCATCTGTAATTTTACTCAATAATAACAGAAGTGGGTGTGGCTGGTCTTACTGTAGCCCATAAAAGGTATTGTGTGCGCCCCCCACCATTGTCTCTAGCCTTGCACTGGTGGGGAACTATCTTTTTTTTGATGAGAGGAACTGTGCTTCTTTGAAACCTGTAGTTACTCTTCTGCACCTGCTAAAGTAACTGTGCACTTGTTTAATATGAGATCTGTGGACTGGAAAGAAGGAGGGACAGGGTCATGTCTGAACTCTCACCTTATCTGATTGATGGCATGGCTCAATGTTCGTTTCAATAAAGCCTGAATGTTCTTGATCAGCTCCACCTCCTTTTTGAAAACACAATACAAACTAAATAATTTGCCTACATTTATATTAAGATTTTAGGCATTTAGCAGACAATCTTATCCAGAGAGACATACAAAAGTGTGGTAGTTTAGGGGTTTAAGGGTTAAAGTGCAATAAGAAACTGAGCTATCTTGCCCTATTACAGGTATAAAGACTAATGCTCAAAGAGATAACACAGTGCATCCAGAAAGTAGTTTGTAGAATTTTGAGGAAAATAATGAATTTAATCCATTTTAGAATAAGGCTGTAACATAACAAAATGTGGAAAAAGTGAAGCACTGTGAAAACTTTCCAGATGCACTGTAATATCAATAAACATGCTTACACAAAAGCATAATAATCTATGCCTAGCAAATACGGAAACGCAGCAAACCTAATCAAATCAGTATGGAGAACAAAAAATGACATAAACATAAATAAATAAATGTAGAAATAAATAATTAAATACATAAATAAATGAAAAATAAAGATTTTATGGTTATTTATGTCTTTTAAAATTTATTTATTTATTTATTTATGCTTTTACAAAACTTTCCATCAGCTAAGCGGCTAGTAACGAGCTAAAGGCAAGGCAAAGCTACTTGCATCATTCAAGTCAAGGCATTGGCAGTAGATCCGATCTCACCGCTATAACCAATCCTGCTTCAGACTGATGTTAGGACCACCCACTCAATTAACATACGGACACAGAAAAACATAAATAAATAACTATAGAAATACATAAATAAATAAATGTAGAAAATAAATGAATACATTTAAAATGACATAAATAGCCTTTTTCATTACCAAAATGTATGTATTTTTTATTTATTTATGCATTTATTTATTTATTTATTTATTTATTTATGTATTTATGCTTATGTCATGTTTTGTTGTCCATAAATCTGAGCATCAATAATACAAAATAAGCATCCACAGAAAACAATTCCTTACGTAATTGTGGGTATGTGTTAAATGATTGTCTTTATTTATTAATAATTGCCTGACCTTGAGCAGCTCTTCCTCCACGTTGTCTTTTACCAAGTCCGGGCCGAGTCGGCGCTCCCTGCAGGACAAGTTGTCGGTGGCGATAGCCAAAGGAATATCGGTGACATCGAGCGCTTTCTCCAGCCGTCGCTTCTGTCCCAAAATAAGTTCAGTCTCAACAGTCAGCTTTTCGATGTAGCGCTGCAGTTCCGATTTCCAGTAGTGGATGTCTTGCAGTCTTTCGCCAAGGTGTCGCGTCCCTTCAGCTTGGGAGTGTAATGTCCCGGCCTCCTTCTCCTTGTATAGAGTTTTCGACTCATGCCTAATTCTCTCGGCGTTATCTCGATCTGTCACCGCTCGTTGAAGAGTTGAGTAGTTGTTGACCATCCACTCGTTCGGGTTGTACTTGGCGGACCCGTACCCCGACGACGTGTACATGTTTTCTTTGACCATAGTTTCTGGGGATCTCGGAGGTAAGCTCCCATGCAGGGATACATGCCTGGAGTCAAAATAAGGTGTAGAGACTAATACTTCAGAAGACATTTATGTCTCTCGAATGTTATTGTAAAAGTCCTGTCTGAGAGGGGATAAAATCTGGCAATCCAGCGAGTAGCACCGTGTTTACTTTACGTCGCCAGGATACCACGTTTCCAAGGACGCGTTGTTACAGTCTTAGTGAATTGTACACCTTCAAATAGAAATGGGCGTCACAAACTACCCGAAAATAACATTATAAATGATTTGATATAAATATTTAAAGCTTTACCAAACATTTTTTTTATTTTTCAATGTTAAATAATAGGTCCCACGTGTGGCTCTCAGATTATATACAGCGGGTGAAATAAGTATTGAACACGTCACCATTTTTCTCAGTAAATATATTTCCAAAGGTGCTATTGA